>CAAKHG010027251.1:17794-44953 GCA_901007715.1 Dactylopterus volitans | reverse complement strand
CCCCCCACACCCAAAAAAAACGCAAATGTACAATGATACTTGAGAATGATCCATCGTCCTCATCTGTCTCAAATGCTCTTCTTCCCTCTCCACCTGTAGCTGGGATGACAGCAGCTCAGTGAGCAGTGGCCTTAGTGACACTCTGGACAACATTAGCACTGATGATCTGAACACGCCTGCCTACACTGCCGTCAGCTCGTCACGGAAAAGCAAGGGAGCCCAGGTGAGGACACCAGTGCCGATTGTTGTTTGTGTCTGTACAGCGACAAACTGATGTCTGCCTTCAGGCAACAGGAACTTACACCTCTGGCATGTTTTTTTTTTTTTTTTTTTTTCAGTATTTAACATGTAAAGCTGGCAGATTTCCGCTGTCGCTATTGTTGCCACAAATACTTCTTTGAAGCTTTAAGTAACATTCTTTTTTTTCCACCATGATTTTCTTTTTTCCATTGCTGAGGAGTAAGATAACCAAAATTTGATCAAAAACATTGAAAGTAAATCTAAAATTGAGTTAGGAAATGTGTTGAATTATAAGTTGATGACTGTTGCTGAACAAAAAACAAAACTATCATCAAAAACTTAGATTGACTGTAAAAAAAAAAATTGGGATAATGGGAAAAAACAGGGATAGTACTGCATTATATAAAATTAGCACCAAAAGATGGAAAAAGTTTCCTCTTTTAAAAACAAATCCGCCTAAATTAGCCTTTAAAATGCTGAATAACAAGCATGTTAGTTTAAGCTCTGAAATCACAGCTGAGGGAATTAACTGCAGACTTGAAGCTACAGCACTGTTCTCCTCGGAGACTCTCGCTGTATTCTGCCAAGTATCCTTGGCCCCTCATGAAATACTCAACAGACTGGGCTCTTAAGAGACTTTAGTGTTGCTAGGGAGACCGGCCATCTGTCAAGGTAGGCTAGTTACCACTGTTGTATGTGGGTGTGTTTGTGTGCGTCCCAAAAGAGGCGATGTGGTCATTCCAAAGATAGCCAGGACTTCATATAGACATGCACACCCCACTGCTCTCTTTGCACATGGACTTATACATCTTAAGGCTGACTGTGTGGGACTGAACACCTCTCTAAAGATAGTTCCACCTACAACACAGGTTTCGCTTATTTTAAGTGTGGTGTGAGAATAATCGAAAGATTGGTCATGAAATGAGTAATTACTGCAAATGTACCACTACAAGATTGGGGTGTTGGATTATACATTCTTCAGATATCATTAACACAAAGAAACCAATCAAAGATTGACACAGACACACCTAAAAAAAAAACACCCTGATGTGAACCAGATACAGACCTTCATCAGTGTTTCTATGCAAAGCAAAAATTGTGTGTGTGTGTGTGTGTGTGTGTGTGTGTGTGTGTGTGTGTGTGTGTGTGTGTGTGTGTGTGTGTGTGTGTGTGTGTGTGTGTGTGTGTGTGTGCAAGCAATAAGGATAGACTCAAACTCAGGGTTATATTGTTGTTAATTTACTGAGCTGTCCAATAATCTCTGTTCTTCTTTGACACCCACCACCACAAACGCCAGTCTCAGAGGGGAAGCAGGTCCAAGCATGCAGAGCAGGAGGTGAGCAGCAGCTGGGCCGGAGCCGAGGACCTGAAGAAGGTGGAGGAGGAGCTAGACGCAAGCATGGACCCTAGCAGTAGCTCGTCCCGCTGGAAGCCTTCTTCATCCTCATCCTCCTCCCAAGCCCAGGGCCAGTACGAGGACGCAAGTCAGAAGGCCTCGACACTGGCCCAGATGTCGCAGACTGGCTCGTTGAGAAGGGGTATGACAGCCCAGGTCGGCATCTCGCCGCCCAGGACCAAGAGCAGCTCTGCCACCCTCAAAACAACTGGTACGAGATTCAGCAAATTGTTTTTATCTTCAACCAAACATTCTCGGTCAATATTAAGTGACGTAATACTTTAAAGTGGCTCAATGAGACTGAAAGCTGGAATTCAAGTTTTTATAGGCGAAAAAACGGTTTCTTTTCCAATAAAACATTCGGATGATTTATGACTTGCAAGCGATTTCTGGCTTCTCCACCCAAAAAAAACTATTATCTTGTTATCTAAATTTATGAAATCTGTGTTTGCAGAATTTGCAGGTGCTTGTAAGTTTTCTCTCCACCCAGCCGACTGAACAGATTTTGTTGCACATAAGTGAAGCTGAGCTGTGATAAACACACTTCTGGCTATTGGCCAGAGTTTACACGCAGTGCAGTTGATGAAACAAGTGCTGGGCCAAGAGTCTCCAAGGGTGTAATGTTTTTGAATTTGTGCTAATCATTGTGTATGCAAATTGACAGGCAAAACCGATGATGCTAAAGCCTCAGAGAAGAGCAAGGGCCCATCCAAGAGTTCAGCTGGCATCCAGCGTTCACCGTCAGATGCTGGGAAGAGCAGTGGAGATGAAGGCAAGAAACCCCCTTCCGGCATTGGGCGTCCACCCACCACAGGCTCTTTTGGGTACAAGAAGATTCCTGGTCCCACTGGTACCTTAATCACATCCAGTGGTGCCACACTCACCAGTGGCTCATCCACTCTGGGAAAGGCCCCCAAATCCTCATCTTCCCTCGGGAAAGGCACAGGTGTCAGTGGTGTGCGTAAGACCAGTCTAGATGGCTCCCAGCCTCAGGATGACGGCATTCTGCTTGGCTGCGGCGGCTCCAAAGTGCCCCTGCAGTACCGTTCTCTACCCAGACCGGCCAAATCCTCCAGCGGGGGGACAGCAGGGCGGAGCGGGCACCGATCCAGCTCCAGCAGTATTGACTCAAACTTCAGTGGCAAGTCAGCTGGAGGGGCAACGAGTCAAGCTGCCACTAAACGCAGGGACACAGGGAAAGTGGGCTCAGACCGTTCTAGTCCCATCAACATGAACCAGACGGACAAGGAGAAGGTGACGGTGTCAGACCAAGATCCTGCAGCAGGACTATCCACATCCCCCAAGTCCAGCCCCACCTCCAGCTCGACAGGCCAATCAGGCCTCAGACAGCCGGGCTCCAAGTACCCAGACATAGCCTCTCCTACCTTCCGCAGGTCAGACACACAAAAACATGCTCACTGCTCTCACTATGTCTTTGTCGCTCACCATATATACGTTTGCACATGGATCAAGCATTTCACCACCTTTATTTTCAGTATATTATTATCAAAAAAGCCGATCTGTCTGTCACAGTAGTGCAACAGGAAGTTCAGGTTCCATTTTGATGGACTAATCCGGCGTCACGATGCACATTTGTGATGATGAACTGATGTGTATTTTAGTCAAGACTCCTGTGACAGAACAGCAACTTGTCAAAGAGGTCTTGCACACCAGTAAAGTTTCACCATGGCTTAAAAAAAATAGTCATTTTAGGTATCAATCTGAATATAAGACTTCTGACGAGTCATGTTTCAACACCGTCATTGGACAATTCATCAAGTAAGTTTCCGCTGTTGCACAGCCAAGGGATGCCGGTATGTGGATTGTTCCCTGTAAATTGATGGCGCGAGGGTTAGGAAGCTGGAGTCTCTCAGCACGCAGATCTCTGAATCATTCGAAGCATGCATTCACCAGGCGTGTCCAAACATCTTTCCCATCCGATCTGTCAAGCCGACGTGTCTCATCTACTTGTTTTTTAAGTTTGCTTTTTTCCCCTCAAAAGACCATGACTAATGTATTTTGTGTGATTGCAGTGACAAACTGGGACAATTGCAGGCTGAGTAGCAGGCTGTCTGGGCATATGTGGGAGACAAAAAATGGTTCAGCGGCCAAACAGTTTGGGTCATTTCAAGTTACAGGGTTGACACAGGTTAAGCTGTGAAAGCAGATTCGTGCAGATGTAAATTACGGAGAGTTCAGAGATGGGATGAGAAGGAATTTTCAGTGACAGATGAATTTGTTGTGAAGCAGGCTCAGTAATTCATCTGTGGTTGATGTGTGGATGCTTTCCATATTGATCCTTGGGTTTTTTTCTTCTTCCAAATATTTACTATGCAATGTAAAACAATGTCATCTACTTTCTCAAAGCAGAAGTTCATATTTTTCCAGTAATAATTCTGCAGATGCTCAGTGCTCGAGCATTTGTGAATGACTGCACCCACCTCTCTACCCTCAGATTGTTTGGTACCAAAGCCAGCAGCAAGGCCAGCTCTCCGGGCACGCCTGACTCTGGCAAGTGCCCGTCAATTCTGGGCAGCCCCCACGGCACGCTGGCGAGGCAAGCCAGTCTGGACTCGCCCTCCTCTGGCACAGGGAGTCTGGGTAGCGCCGGTGGCATGAGCGGTGGCAGCAGCCCACTGTACGGTAAAACCCCAGACCTGTGCACTGACTCCCCGGCCTCGAGCCCGGCCTCTGGCCTCTCCCTGCCTTCCAACGCTCGGCCCTGGCCTGCTTGTAGCTCATCAGCTGGCAGCAAGGACACACTCAGCTGCCAAAGCATGACCAGTCTGCACACAAGCTCTGAGTCCATAGATCTGCCACTGGGCCACCACGGGCCCAAGGTTACCCGAACCGGCAGTGTCAAGTCCACCCTGTCTGAGGGGTGAGTAACAGGAAATACGATTGGGCAGAATCGTATTTGTTGTTTCATTTGAGAACATAGACAAACAGCATATATTTCCCCACCCTAACATATATAGAGATAAAACGGAGAGGAAGCCTAATGATTAAAGTCATCCAGCATAAAGTTCCATTGAATTTAATTCTTTGTACCTGGCATGATGCGTGCATGAGTGTTTAATTTAGTCAGGATAGAACAGGAATTGTAATGAAGGATTACCCATTTTATACTCCAGCATTTAGCAGGGTCTAGCCCGGCAACCCTGCTAACTTTACACCAGCTAGTAAATCGGTGACTATGGGGCTCCATAAAAGTGCAATACTGTGCAATACAGTATTACTCATGACCCCACTGCCATGCCAGGAAACGTTTCACAAAAATTCAAATCATTCCAGGTGCTGATTCTCTTTAGAATCATTAAGGTGTGGCCATCAGAGGATATAGAGCAAATAGGACACCACTTTATCATCCCTTACCAGTGTAGCTACAGTATATGTCTCCAAAATGAAACAATTTAAGTATTGCCTGTGTTTTATGTTTGTTTTCTCTCGTACCGTGATGCATCAGCCCATGTCTTTATTGTTCTCCTCATTAAGTATGTGTCTGCATACGCGTGTTTGTCAAAAGTCAAATTGTAAATGAAGAGGTTCTTTTTCTTATGTAGATCTACCACCAAAAAAAAAAAAAAATGTTTTCTGGTGTTCATCTAATTCACTCATGCTCTGTGTCTTAACAGCATGCCTCTTGACAGAAACACACTTCCCAAAAAGAGACTGAGGTACAGCACATCAGCAGCCAGATCTAATTCTCAACTCGTATTCTTTTATTTATGAGTGTATGCAATTGCATGGAAACACTAATTTGGAGTCCACCAGGTTTTTCTTTTTTATGCTGGTGGATGTATGGCATGGTCCGGCTTCTTTATATTTATATGCATATTTAAAGTATATATGGTATGTAGTATTCACACTGCAGGATCTAATGGTCAGTCCCATATTGCTGCTCAAAGCAGTTTAGATGTGGGCGGTCAAATCTGATAAAGTGAGGGAAATGCTGAAATGGCAAATCATTTAGCTTAGCTTTTTTTTAAATTGTCTGTTTTGGTGTCTTTTTAATCATGCCTACACTACTATGACCTTTTTCACATTTACTTGTTGAATGTAGTTGACCTCCGAAAAGTCCTCAAGTAGCAGTGGCGCAACAGTGAGGGTCTGAAAATCAGAAGCAATATGAGTTCAGCCTGGGATGATCCAGCAGTTTGTCTTTCTGTTTGCATGTCTGCCAAGCTTTTTCTCATGCACTGTTAGCAATGATGCAGGAAGCATGTTTAGGTTCGTGCGTGCGTGCAAGAGTGTGTGCGTGCGCGCAAGAGTGTGTGCATGGAGGAGGTTGCAATGGATATTTTGAATTTAACCGGGACTAAAAGGAGACAGACAGAAATATAAATAACCTATTCACCACAACCGGTGCAGGGGTACGGCTCTCTAAGTACTGCTAGTGAGAATCAGCAAGGTCGGATGGTGGTCATACTCTTTTCAGGAAGAAATGTGAAAAAAGAAAGTATTTACTATCATGGTGTAGTTTAGGCCTGTAGGATACAATGGGAAAAAAATCATAGAGCACATTTGTCTAATCTTTAGATTCCCTACAGATCCCGTTCACTAATAATTGCCCCCTGTAATTATATAAATCCGCATACTGGTCCGTCTTCCGTTTATTTTGGAAGCGCTAAGTTTCCTGAGCGAAACACTGACCCTTCATCTGCTCCATTTCAACTCCAGTGAGGGACAAATGCTGCTGTCTCATACATTTGGACATCCAGTCCCATGCAGAGGCGTGTGGGACTGGAGCGAGGTCAGATGTGACAAGCGTAGTAATGGAGGCGTTGGAAGGAAGGCGGCTCTGAAAAGGGATGAGTGCAAACTCAATTATCATCCTCAGAGGATTAAATATGGCTGATTGTCACGCGTGCGATAAGGAGGGCTTTCTTTGCAGAGCCTCTTTAGAGCTGGAAAATGCAGCAGAGGCAGTGTGTTTGGCAGCTTTTCCACAGAGCAGCATGTGTATATGACTGTGTGCAAATATATGCATGTTTCTGTAGTGTGGCTGTATTTTTTTTTCCCCCACATGCTCGAATGCCCTTGTTGTGCATCTCCACATTCATTTCATCAAGAACTTCACCGCTGCCCAAACTTCCCTCCGCTTGAAACCCCTTCAGCCTTTACAGGGTCTTTGTTGGTTTCAGGTACCCCCCATCCTCTCGGCAGACATCCCATGAAGAGGGAAAGGAGTGGCTGAGGTCCCATTCAACAGGGGGACTCCAAGACACCGGCAGCCAGTCCCCACTGTCTCCTCCAGGAGCGTCCTGCACCAGCACTGGAAAATATCACTACTCCAACCTGTGTGAGTTTCTGTAACTTTGAGCAGACTGAACAACCCGATAGGAGCGCGTGCTACTTATTCAACAATATATTAATTGGTGATGATTTTCCTATGTTTCCTATTTTTGTCCGTTATTGAGAAAGAAAGGAATGGATCTTAGATGTCAGCGCCTTTGTCACAACTATTTAAGTAAGTTGATGTCAAAGCTGATATGGAGCCCCGTGTCCTTCTTTGTGCAGTGAGCCCCACTAACATCAGCCAGTATAACCTGCCAGCAGGCAACAGCATGAGCCGATCCAACAGCATCCCTGCCCAGGACTCCTTTGACCTGTACGGTGAGGGTCACCCGCTGGGCGGCAGCGCGACCTCCCTGGAGGATCGACCACGGGCCATCAGCCGCTCCGGCTCCTTCAGGGACAGCACCGACGAAGGTGGGACACAGATGCCTGACTTATATGAACCGCTCCGAAAGTGACCCGAGAACGAAATCGCGCGAGGGGCCACGTCCACCACCAGCGGTCAGGCGCTTCATTACCAGATTTAAATGAGCTCTCTCTGCGCATGACGTGGCTGACGGGTTGCTTCGCTCCGCTCTGCTCTTTTTATGTGGAATTCAGAAGAGCCTGTGATTACTTTCATGTAGAGGTCAGCGATTTAACTGGAAAATCACTTCTTTTTTTTCACCGCCTTCTTTAAAGCTCTCGGCGCCTTAGATCGTCTGGATGAGTTAGTACTCCAAACAAGAGTTGTCGTGGATGTGAGAGCAATAAAGAGTAAATGGCATAATCATCAAAGTGGCTCACTGTGTCCACACACTTCATGTTTAAAAGTTAAATGCGTCGTTAGGATTATCTGCAGCTCTGCTGCCAGGTGTTAATCAGTCTTTACCCTCTCTCTGCTCACAGTCCACGGCTCTTCACTGTCTCTGGTCTCCAGCACATCTTCACTCTACTCTGCGGTAAGTAGCAGGACAGCTTTTCCCCCTGAAGTCAGGAAACACATGTTTGGGATGAGAATGAACTGGAGACGTTTTCCAAAATTACAATTATAGTTGAGCTTGGGCCCAAACATGTACAGCGAGGTTGCCATCAGCAGCAGCCTGCTCACACCGAAGGATACAGCCAAAAGTATTTCACGCCAGCCCTCTATGCTGTTCACCCCGACTTCACAACAGAAGCTCCACACACCACTCGTTCCATCTTTTTTTTTACATTATCTGTTATTATGGGTTTCATTTTAAAAAGTCTGGTGAAGTGTTTTTATTTTGTATGACAGCGTTCTAGTGTTCTTTTTCTGAAAATTTTGCAGTGAATTTCCAAGTGATTTATTGGATGATCTAATCATGTACCAGGGGCTTAAAAAATTACAGTCCATGCGTCAATATGGACTCTAATAACACACATAATTGTATATTAGTTGGCGATTCTGAACACAGTTGTGATCTAAACTTTGCCTTATAGCTGCATGGCCAACAATAGGTGTCAAATGGGTGTTATGTCACAGTAATACAAGAGTCTGTCTTTAAATTGTTCATTATCTTACAGATTTTATTTGGTTTCATTGGTCATTTGAAAGAAGACACAGCTGTGAGTTAGACCAAAGCGTGCTCCCTCACGCGAAGGTCTTCCACAATCTAAAATGTTTTTCATGCAAAAAATGAATACTTTTAGGGTGAAACCATTCACATTATGCTAAGGGAGTGAAGCGGGTGGTCTTAAAGCTTTCTGCAGCGTCATTGCAGTGCAGCGTTCTCAGATTAGAACCATTTGTGAATTTTATCAATTTTCAATTGAATTGTTTTGCCTGATTTTATCCACTTTGGTGCTAAAGATTCAAGGCTCAGTTTGGGTCTATGTGTTGACCGTGTCATCAGTTCTTATCCTCTTTGGCATTTGATTGCTTCCTATGTTGTATATTCAAGCTCATTTTGAAAAATAAGCTCTTAACTTCTACGGTTTTGTCTTTGCAGGCAGAGGAGAAAGCACATTCAGAGGTAAGGCTGGGGGGCCCCAAACATGTCCGCACGTTTACCTGCATGCGTACGTCGCCTTAGCACCTCCCATCCTCACGTTCACACACTCACTGATATTCACAGCCCGAGGCTGCTCAGTACAAACACAATGCTGCACCTCTGGCCACTGAGCAGCTCTGCATGTGCGCCCTACCTCACCTTTTGTTTTTGTTCTTTCTTTTCACTTAACTAATTTGTCTCAGTGTTTCTGCCCTGTAAGAGGTTCAGTCTAACGCGCTCTTGTGCATGCTCGGCTGCATGTTAGATAACCGCTTGCTCGTTCTCCGCGTATCTGTGTGTCGTTGCTTTGCCAATCAAGGTTAAAACAGTGATTTTAGTTCATTTCGGTGTAAAGCCCCTCGGGCTATTATTGATGACCCATTTCAATTAAATACTCCATAAACAAGAAAACTGGTGATGATGATGGTGGTGGTAGTGGTGGATAAAATTGTATCAAGTTGTACAATTTAGCAATTTAACCCTATGTTGCATTGCTGTTATTCCGACTATGTTTTTTGTTTTTATTTCAACTTCATCACATATAACCAAGTATCCTTACAGTGCTTCACAGACTACATTACTTTCTCAGAGCAAAACTCACACTGTACAAATGAAATGCGCGCCCTGACCCTTTCTTTCTACTCTCATTCAACGTTGCTGTTGTTTATCACTGATTCTTCTTTGATTTTTGAGTTTTATGTTTTGACTCTCTTACTTCTGTTACATTCTTTAAAATATTCAATTTTGGCTCAAACAGTACTGGCAAATACATTATGATACTGAAATCATTTTGCGGAGCAGCATAGACACCACATGTCCTCCATGCCGCTTTCCATGCCTGTGGTTCGTTAATAATGAATAAAATTAAATGGGTATAGGTCTTTGAGAGATGCATATGATGCAACAGAGTACAGCTTCAGGTCAGACATAAACACACCAACAGGGAGAAAACAGGTTTTCTCCCAGCTTCATTCACCATGAAAAGAACAGAAGCCAGTATCTAACAACATGTGAGACTGTTAATTGAATACAACTATCAACAGTAAACAGAAACCTAGGAGGGAAAAACACTTGATTTTTTATTCATGTGAAAACTGTGAACATAGGTCAGCATTTTTTGTTCTGTTTTGGCCGGGTGGCTTGTCTACACATTAAAAAATGCTCAAGCCCCATTTATATTGAGGCCATTTATGTTACCGTGGAAGGCTGGCACCCTCTACATGTTTGCAGGTGTACAGAATTAAGACAAATATGCTCACGCACCATCCGACACCACTGCGAGGTCAGTGGGGATGCAGAGGGGCGTACCAGTAGTTCATATGGCAAAAGGTTTCATGTTCATGTTGACAGTGATGTTAGAATTCTTTCTAATGTGTTGTGATGACTTGGAGTAGCGATATCAGCGGGTCTAACACGGTCCGAGTACATGAAAACTAGTATAAACTAGTATAAAATATGCTAACACATCTACCTAACTGTGATGTGTTATGTTGTCCATGTGGGCAGATTAACGGGATGGTGTGCACATTTAGGGCCCACTGAGGAAATATGTCAGTTTTCAAAACCAACTGATGCCCATGAGACGAGAAACAAAATTCAGAGAGGTTTTGTGGCGTTTAATGATGATGATAATGATGATAATGATGATGATGATGATGATAATAATGATAATGATAGTAATAACATCATTATCAGTCATGTGGAGCTGAGCATGAATAATCAAAGGTGGATGCTCTTATCCTGTCAGTCAATGTTTAACAAAGTGTGGGTACATTTTAGGCATGTCATCAGTGTAATTATAAGTATTTGCAAATACTATTTGACCTAGGTCAGGAATACTTACCTGTGCCTTTTGCTTTGCTCCTCAAATTCTAACCGTACAAAGTTTGTGCTGTGTCTTGTGATAACCTCTGTCTCTGAAGCCTCATCCTGTTTGATGGAGGCGTGCAACATAGTGTTAATTTTTACTTTTCTCTTTTCAATCAAGGGCCAAACAGTCCAAAATTCCACGGTAATCCCCCATACTTTATGTTTACACTTTACCCCACACAGTGTCACTATGTAACTGCAGTGTTTACATCCAAGCTATCAAAATGGGAGTTGCAAGTTCAGCACTTCTTTGCATTGTGACCGTTCTTCCCAGGAGACTCATTTACTGTGCCCCTGTATGCTCTCTCCAAACCAGCAAATCAGGAAGCTGCGTCGGGAGCTGGATGCCTCTCAGGAGAAGGTGGCGACCCTGACATCTCAGCTGGCTGCCAACGTGAGTTCATTTCCTTGAAAAGACCCTGACAAAACAACCAGCTCATTTTCATGATAACCCGCTGTCAGTAAGCTTTAACGGCAAGCGTTACTTACGGAAGCTCTTTAAGACGCCCACTAATTCCTCTTCTCCGTGCTTGATGACGCTGTGTGTGAAATCTTCCTTGTGCATGTTGATTTTAGTGGCATGTGTGCTCTTTGTCAAATGAATATTTTCCGGTGTGTGTTTGTGTATCTGTGATACAGAGAGGATTGTCTTCTTGCTTTTGTCTTTGTTAGCCCTGTGTAGACAAGTAAATTCAACCAAGCACAGAGAATCGAACAGAGAGAGACGGGCAAGAGTACAGGGAGATGTGGATAAATAGATCCAGACTCCAGAGTGTCATGCGTGGGTGAGATAGGGAGAAATATAGAGACCTCCAACTCCCAGATGAAGCCGTCTCTGTGCTGAGATGCAGATAGATCGACAAACTCCAGCGTCTGACTCGGCTCAGTCAGCCCACCCCTCAATGCCAAGTGCCCAGTCAAGCATGGCGGCAGACTGGGTCTTTGCTTCGGTCTGACGCTTTGATCACAGAGTGGTGCAGAGCCGAGAAAGACGGCGAAACTGCAAGTAAAGTTGACAAAAGGAAGAGGGAGAGATGACTTTCGGGGAGAGTTGGAGGCAGCCAAACCTCGTTGAGTTCACGTTTCAGGTGTATGAAATCAGTTGACATTAAATCTTGCATAAAGTTTTATGTATGCATAACTTGTATTGAGAGCAATAGTCACAAAATGATCGTCCTGTATGTGATTTACAATTGAGCACACTCAAACACTTTCATCTGCAAGGTCTTTCATGATGAAATACAGTAACTCTATTTCTGTCAGTCTTTGCCTCCCCTGCGTTCTGTGAGCGATGGTCTGGACACTGACGCTGCTTCCATAACATTAAAACTTAATCTATTATCAAATCTGGAACAGGAAAAGTACAGCAAGTAACAAATTAAATCCCAGAAGAGCAGAGCACAGAAAACTGCCTGTGTTTGCGGCAGCGTCTAAGGGTTTGAGTGTGGTTTACAAGTGTGTTTGTTGTACATCAGTGTAACTGGCCAAGACACAGATATTAGACAGTGTTCATTCGGCTTTGGCTGGTGTGTCACTTGATAACATGTAACCACATTTGGATGCCGGCAGTGAAGCCACTTTAGGTCCTTGACTGAAGTTAAATCTTGTTGCTGCCTCACAGCCGTATCTGCAGGCTTGAGTGCAGGAAAAGAGGCAGCTGCAGCCCTTGATGTTATGTATCAGTTGATAGAACAATGGGAATGTGTGTGTATGACAGTGTTTTGGGTGTGTTTGGATTTGGTTTGTTTTTATTAGTCAGTATTTAATGTGAAAACTTTGAACAAAGGTCAGCATCCATAATGGAGCCCACTCCACACGACACTGCATCTGCCCGTGTCTACATGACGGCTGGGTGGGTCGCTGGAGCTTCGTCATCTCACCTCCTGTACATATGCAGATATACTTTACCTGTGCAGTATTTGTGCAGCCGTAAACCCACACACGTAAGCTCAATGACTGATTTGCTCAGTAATTCTTTCACATAGCTCTGTCCATCCATGCCAGATATGAACTTGCATGTGATGTGCAAACAAAGCCTCAGTAATGTCGTAGCCACCAGCCGGGGATGGTTTCAGTTCATTACATGGACGCCTCGTCTGCCGTCTCACTGGAATGCCTCGGACCGCTCTGATCAGCTCTGAAGAGGAATGATGTTTTTCATGTGCGATGTGTTCGTGATGCAGTCGAGGTCTGGTTAGGTCGGGCACAAAACACACATGGTCTTGGCTTAAGTTTAAGTCCTGTGTTGTGTTGCATTATCCAGATGTTAAAATGTTTCTCAACTTACAGATATACTTTAACCAAGAAAATTTTAAATGATGATAATGATACACTGTATATACATTTTTTTTGATGGAGAGAAGAAGATCATATTGTGTAGAAAAGAGGCTCAAGTGTCACCATGTTAAGTTTCAGTGGCACCCATCCTCTCATGAGAAAATGTGCAGCAGTGGGGGTCATCTTGTTTTGATGTACTCTCGTTTGGTGTGCCACTGCATGCATAAATATTATCATCTTTTCCCTGCATGTTTTTGGGGTATTGAAGTGTGTTATGGATGTGCTAATACCCTCAGCCCCATAAACTAGTTCTCATGGACACGATTTCCAAATTAGTAACACGCCAAACCTCTGTTTTTGTCATCTTGGATGAAGTATGTAGGAAATGTGGCAATGTAGGGAAACACACCGCCAAACTGGTGAAGTTGTACCCTTCAGTATTTTTGGTTTTACAGCCAATGAAAAAGATCCATTTCTGGTTCTTACTCTACTCAATCTTCAGTTTTTACCCTGACCTTGTAGCCTCTCCTGCTCCCCTGTTACTCAACACCCTTAAGATGTCATCCGTTTTTCGGCAATGGTGTTGTGCAGCACTAACAACGATGATGATGATGATGATGATGATCAGGACGAGTTCCCAAAAAACAGTTGTTTGGGGACAAATTGCGGCCACCGGGGGCTGGGTCACTTGAGCGAGGCAGATGGTTCAGCCATGGGACATATCAGAATCTGATCAACTCAACGCCTCCATGGCAGTGGACAGGTGGGCAGAGTGGTGTCAGGTCAGAGCTCGCAGGTGGAGCTGGAAAGACACGTTTAGTTGGAGAGATGTGGTTGAACAGTTGGTATTTGTAAAGGGCAAGAACGTCACTGTTTCAGCCAGGACACAGAGGAGAAGATGATGTTCCTGGACGCGTGCGTGTTTATCTCCAGACCTGCAGATCCTAATCTTCCAAGTGTGAGCACTATTAGTTATCTGCCTCTATTGTTGTCTGTTTGTGTTTTTGAACCACTGAAAGCCTTCGAAAGTTATGTGTTTGTGCGCGTGCATGCGCGGGCATGCGGGCATGCGTGCGTGCGTGCGTGCGTGCGTGCGTGCGTGCGTGCGTGCGTGCGTGCGTGCGTGCGTGTGTGTGTGTGTGTGTGTGTGTGTGATTTGCCTGGGCATGTGGCCCATCTCTCTGTGACACACCAGGCTTGACAGGTGTCCCAGGGTCTTTGGCTTTGTATCACAGACATATATATAAACTCAACATGACAGCGCCTCAAAAGTGAAGCCAAAAGGTCTTCATCACCCCCTGGTGGCTGGCTGCAGCATAGGTGATTAACCCCGCCCCCCTCCATGTTACTGGATGCAACTTGGACCAATCTCAAATCAAGTAAAATCAAGCAATGTACTCTTTTTTTTTTTTCCTCAAAGATGGTTTCTGTCATTTTGTGTTTTGTGCTAGTTCAGCTGCTCATTTTTCAGATGAGTTGTGTCAAGAGGACATGTTACGCCAACGTTCTGTCTTTCTACAACCATTATTATCTGTTTCAAACCATAAACGTGAGTCATGGTAAGCTAATCACTCAGCGAGACCCCCGATACCACAGACTCTCAATGACACAGTCAGTGCAAAGATGGCAGCACCTGTATGCAGGATACTTTGGGTTCATTTTTATACAAACATCCACATACATAGAGAGAGGCAAAGAGAGACTTTGCAGACGTGCACAAGTAAACACAGTCATAAACACAGGCTTTACTCGACATAAACATGCAAACAAAAACATATGCGCAGTAAAATCAACACAGTTAGACACAGACGCTCAGGAAAGGCTGAGAACAGATGGTGTGATGTCACTAAACGTTTGCCACCCTTTAGCATGTTTAGCATTGCCTCTACGTCTTCAGATGCAGATGAGGTCGCCTCTGTGATGTACCTCTGTGATGTCCACAGTTGTTTTTCCCCTGTCTGTAGGTTGATAAGTATGGGTATATAATTTGTGAATGGATAATTACATAGATAGTCACACTATAAGGTTTCAGGCAAAGCAGATCTGCACAAAACATATGATATATACAGTAACGTATACAGTACATACAGTACATTGATAGGTACTGTATTTGAGATGGTGCTGAAGCAATTATCTCGTGACATTTCCATACAACAAGGTAACATAGAAGGAACGCATCAGCAGGCATACCACATTGCACCTTGAATAAAAATGGATGACAAAAAACAGTGGTGGATGCTAAATCAGCTGAACATCCGACATCCGATTATTAGTGCACATTAAGAAATGTAATGGCTTGTGGGATGAAGGACAGTTTGGATTTGGTTTCATGAGGGAGGGACAATAGCAGCATCCAGATGGGAACAATTCAAATGAGGACAGGGTACCTCTTCAGGAGTTAGCAGAGACCACCCGAGCTAACAATGCTTGTTGCTATTTATAATTTGTCTGACTGATGGAAATGAGGTCTGACTGCATTTAAGCTTTTCACATATCTATATTAAACCAACCCTGGTAGGTACTTTTGTCCAGATTTTTATTTTTTTGTGGAGCCATGGGGGTCAGGTGTCAAAAGTCAAATAGCTGCCACGTTACTATCCACATGTGGGTGCAAATAGGCATTCCACGCTCATATTCTTTAAAGAACAAAACTTAAGGAACGAGACGAAGAAATATTGTCTGACTTTAGAGACGACAGTTACATCTCATGTGACGCTGACTTATTAACCCTCGCTCATGCCAAACTGAAGACTGCGCGTGTGTGTGTGTGTGTGTGTGTGTGTGTGTGTGTGTGTGTGTGTGTGTGTGTGTGTGTGTGTGTGTGTCTCTGCAGGCTCATCTGGTGGCAGCCTTTGAGAAGAGCCTGAGTAACATGACCTGTCGTCTGCAGAGCCTCACCATGACTGCGGAACAAAAGGTACAAGTGTTCAGTCCTGGATTTGAGACATAATCTATATCAGCTCCATGGCAGAGGGATTACAGGGAGGCAGAATGATATGCCAGAGGAATGACATTGAAATGCAGGCGAAAGCAACAATGTAAAGCTTGTTGGGTGTGCATGAAAAATTATTTTATCTCTTAAGGTTCCTCTCTCACGTGAGCAGTGTTCATTTTCATTTTTAGATATCGCCTCAACATTTCAGTAATTTTGCTCTTAACCTTAAACAAAGCTGTTTGCTTTTTGTCAACTGCAACCTTTTTTTGCGTTACTGACAGGCCAAAGTATCCAGTTCTGTACAGGCATACAAGAGTTTAGCACATTCCGAATGGCCAAAAATATCCTCCGAACACAGCATTTAGCTGCTCCCAGCACTCCTCTCCTCTGTGTCCTTACAAGTTTAATTCTGGAGCTGAAATTGTCAGTGTTACAATAATCATACAGTGGCCACAATATGTCCAATAGTCACCACAATGGCCAACACACATGATGAATGCCTGTCTCTCATCACACACCCACACACACACACACACACACACACACACACACTCACACAACCACATGCACACGCGCACACGCGCACACACACACACACATACACACAGGGGGCTGATGAGCCCTGACAGTCTTTTAATCCACTATAAATTAAAGCAGACTTGGATCTGGTGGGATGTCTTCGTCAAACAAGGCCATCCCAACTTTTAATTAAAGCAGAAACCCTATTTGCAACTCCCACCGGGTTTTTGGGAAAGGCTGAATAGTAGAGTCCCTCTATCTGATCATGTTGGTTTGAAAGAAATCCACTCTGA
The DNA here is from genome assembly GCA_901007715.1 of Dactylopterus volitans. Taxonomy (NCBI): domain Eukaryota; kingdom Metazoa; phylum Chordata; class Actinopteri; order Syngnathiformes; family Dactylopteridae; genus Dactylopterus; species Dactylopterus volitans. The sequence continues at coordinate 28,132 of CAAKHG010027251.1, read as the reverse complement.
GACTGCTATCTTCTGCAAAGTACTTTACCCCACATTTCGCCTCTCGTTAGCTCCCTTTTTGTAAAAAAAAAAATTGTATGGCTTCCACCGGCTCATGAATCAGTATGTTGTTGTTGTTTTTGGTGTGTCATTCTTACCTTTCCCCCCACTGTCTCACTTTCAGGAGTCTGAGTTAGCTGAGCTGAGGGAGACAATAGAAATGCTGAAGACCCAGAACACGGATGCCCAGACGGCCATTCAGGTGGCACTCAATGGGCCAGACCACCTGCACAAAGGTAAAGAAGAACCAGCAAAGGCGATTGGACCAAAACATCTTTTCAAATTTTCTTAAACCTTCCGGCAGTTTTTATCCAAAATGCCTGGCTACAAGTGGATGCATTTTTGGCCAGATTAGACCCGAGAGAGATTTGAATGCCTGCTGGTTGAATTATTTGCACCGTGAAGGTCTTGTTTGGTTGTGGAAACAGTCTGAATTAGGTATTTAATCTGAAGACAATTGGTCCACACACAGGTCTACAGGCATTGCAGTACCTAAAGGTACATAAAGTTTTCATCTTTTCAGCCTAGTAAGAAGCCCCTGTGTGTTATTTCTAGACCTGCGGATTAGACGGCAGCACTCATCAGAGAGCATGTCCAGTATCAACAGTGCAGCCAGTCACTCCAGCATGGGCAGCCTGGGCAAGGACGCCGAAGACAAAAAGAAGAAGAAGAAGAGCTGGGTAGGTGGACAAACTAAACACGTAGCCGTCATTGCAAGATTAATGCTTACTTCACGCCACATGACCCAAGAGCAGCTTTTCCAATCACTGGTGGTTTTTTAGAATTCACAAAAGCCCCTGATAATGGGCAAATCACAAATCACCGTTTGGCCAGTATATGTGAGCCGTTCGAAGATGCCCAACAATACATCATTGCGTCCCAGATGTCCAGAACCTGGAGGCTCGTAGCCTAGTAATATGAACCGCAACACAAAGCATCGTTGTTGCTGCACCTAAAGGACACCAGTTACAATCATGAATATTTGGGGAAATGGGACATTGTGAACACCGGTGCCAGTGACAGCAGAACAGACCGTCTTCACTGCACGCATCCCAATTCATGAATTCAACCAGAGTCCTCTCCTGCTGGATGCAATGCAATGGCTCCTCACGCGCAGGCATGAAGTGTGTAAACTCCAGCTGTAAAGATTACTGACAGCTAATTCTCACATGTGAACGCTCCAGCAATCTGATGACTTTGAGAGTTATGCTGTGTGAAATTGAACTCAAAACTGCCAGTTGAAGTCAAGAACCTTCATCACATTGTCAAAAATATAGGACCTACTTCCCTCTTTCAGTCTTCTGAAATGGCAAATCTGTGCACTTATGCAAGCGAATCAGCATATGAATCACGTCAAGTCATCAGGATCATGTTCCATATTTGAGTCTGTGGGCATGATTTTTTTTTGTAGATTTCCATAGATTGTCTGCAGAATCCTCAAAACCAGTTTACCTACCATTTAATGACATCACAGCTGGACATCATATCGCCGATGCTAGATTTCAATGCCGAGATGGTGTCACCTAAGTGGCTGAGGTGCCCTCCAGTGGTGGGGCTAAGGAGTAGTCAGCAGTCCTGCAACTGATTTTTTTGAAATGCACTTATAATGCCATGTCAAGCCTCATCAGCATGAAGACTAGGTCGGGAGGAAGTTAAATGGCCGCTAATATCATGGACGCCGTTTTACCTCCTTTAAAAGGAATTGTTAAACTGCTTCTAAAAGTGCTCAGGCTCTACAGCTGTGCAGGGGCATTTTTCTCTGTTCCTTCCGCCCTCCTCTCTGATTTTTCTGTTCACTGCGCCATGTGACAATAGCGGCTGAGTGTCCCCGGCTGAGAGCTGTTATTTGCTGCAGCCCCCTGAGTCAGACAGATGACACATTAGAAGTTCTGTCTCAGCCAAGGAGCACTCAGCCAGTGCTACTTTCCAGACTCCACTGCAATGCAAAATGCCTGCCCCTGAAATGGAAAAGCATGCTAACAGCCCAAAACGTCACCGCTCAAGGTGTCAATTTCGCCTGCCACAACATATGAAATTTCCAAAATCAAAGTCAAACTCATGAATATATATTAGCACCCTACTTAGTAATTATTCATAGGTTGAATGCATAAATTCTACCTCAGCACACATGCAGATATAGAAGAAGCGGAATGAGGTTACTGCAACGCGAGTGAAGAGTGATTAGAAAAGCATCAGATTATGCAACAGAAGGATGCTGTTAAATGGTAGATTACCCTGCAGTGATGCAGCCAGCAAGTAAGTGAACATGTGTAACACACACATCAAGACTTTGACTCAGGTTTGCCTCCGGTCTCATTGTCACCTGACCTTTCTGTGAAGGGTGCCAAAGTTTCCACACAGACAGATGAAGTTTCATAGTGTAGGTAGATTTTTATATATTCCTAAACTCCTTACACATGGTTGTAAACCGAGCTCTCGTTTTATTGCGAGTCTTCACGTTTTGTTAAGATATTGTGAGAACATTAAGTTTGACCACATTAAAGGAGACTTACACTGATTTTACTCAGTAAAGTCTGGGGCTTGGGGGCATGGGAGTGTGTTGGGGGGGGTGGTACTATAGCATACGTTTAAAAGTCACAGAAAGCCTTCTGTGGCTCCAAAAGTGGCTGTGTGAAGTCTGATGTTGTGTTCAGACGACCCTGTCGCAAGCACCCACGTCTACTTGAGGTGTTACATGTGTTCATTTGTGTTACTTGAGGTTTGTGATTCAACACCTTGCAAAGATTTGCCCTTCTCATCCAACAGGGGCTCACATCTATGTAGATACCAGCAATGTTTCTCTCCGCCGTCATCAGCCATAAGACAAATCCCCATATTGCTGCCTTGTCAGATAAGACTTTTCTGAAGCGGTGAGGTGAGCGGGAGTGTGTGCTTGTGTGCTTGTGTGGCTTAACATTGGGTGTGTTCTGCATCTTCAGGTGGCTGATTCCATTCCAGCTCAGGTCAGTGGCACCCAGAGTGTCTTCTGTATGTGTGCAGTGGTTTCTCCCCGTTCTCCTTTCATTTGTGCCATTTGCTCTCTTCTTTATTCCTCATTTTCCTCCTCTCAGAGAAACCTCTTCTGTAACTTCTCTGCAAACGTCGGCATGGATACAGCAACCCCTCCCCTTCCTTCTCCTCCTCCTCCTCCCTTGTGCATTTTGACTGCCTGTTCAACCCTAATTTTAAGGCCAATTTAACAGCCTATTCGCCACATCTTCCTCTCTCATCTCCATTTATACTTACAGCCTTGCTTTTGCCTTCCTCTTTACCTAAATCAGACAGTAACCATTGCTTGGAAACAGCACGGAGTAAGTTCCTGATCTGGCAGGATTTGATGTCACCAGAGAGTGTGTCTAGCGCAGCAACATGATATGACTGAGGGGACTGGTGGGTGGCAGTATTGACAACTTTGTCCTTCTGTATTTGTGTTATCTGTCTTACAGTTGCGCAGCTCATTCAAGCAGGCATTCAGCAAGAAGAAAACTAAATCCCAGTCAGCACATGATGAGATGGAAGAGATGACCGACTCACTGCCGTCCTCGCCCAAACTGCAGCACGACAACCGGCAAGGCAGCATCGCCACGCTGCGCTCATCGCCCTCCACCACAGAGTGAGTTTTTGCACGAACGCACACATGCACGCACACACACACACCTATATTTGCACACGCACCCGCATGCATAAATACTCAGGTAACTCTGTCTGAACACTGAACACACACTCGCTTGCGATCAGTGCAAAAACTGCTAAATTCACTTTCCACAGTTGGCTGTTTTGTTCCTGTTGGTTTAAATTCTTTTCTCTTGCTTTTTATTTTGTTTTTACAAATGTCCCTAAATCCTCAAATCACTCTTCTTTTATCCTTGTACCGACCTCTGTTCATTCTTTTCTTTAATGTCTCTTTATCTCTTTATCTATCGTAGCAAGTGCCTTTGCGATAGCAAGTCCTCCCCCATTTGGGTGCCAAAGAAAAAGCAAAATGGTCATGTGGTCTACAAGCACAGATCTCGGTAACAGGCACTGTGTGGTGGCACCTGGAATGCTCTCAGGGAGTGTGTGTGCAGTGGGTGTGTTGGAGTGACTTTATTAGGCATTTTAATGCCATAAACCCTGGCATGACAGAAATATCCATTATCAGTTATTTCTATGAACAGAAACAGAAAGATTGAATAAATGGTCAACTGACCGTGTGCCACTGCAAAAGGACAAGAAGTAGCCTACTTAAGCATGCAAGTATGTTCTGTGTACATCTGCTATGTTGCTTGGCAGCCAGAGAGATGAATATGATTAAAAAGACATTGGTATTTTTCAGCCTGGGACTTATTTTATCATTTTTTGTGGTTCAAAATTATTTACATGAACAATGATAATTTCAGTCTGTTCAACACTGAGGGGGAAACACTGACCATCCTTCGTGAGGGGGAACTGTCCACTGTCAAAGTTCAGCCACTGAAAGTCTGACAACCTCGTGAGAGCTCTGCAGAAATAACCTTTAACACAAGTCTCCTGGGAGGTCACGCGACATGAGAAGTGTAAACATGAGAGAGGTGACAGGTTGGAGAACTGAAAATGTGGCTCTCTGTAATCGAAAAGATTAAAAAAACAACAACAAAAAACCACCAATGGTTCATGTTTGCATGTTTCAGAGTATTGCACTGAAGTCGCACCAGACAGGGACACACTTAGGTTGTGGCTAATTTTGTAAATGTGAGCTACACATGGATGAAAACAATCCTGTCAGTCCACTGTGACTTGCCAACCATGGATTTTATCAGGAGGACTACTAGAAATCAAACAGGAGAGGAAATTCTCCCCCAAAGCACTTTTTCCACAAAAAAATGCTGAGAGAGCTGCTGCAGACACAGTGGAAGTAGGCTAATGCTGGTATCTATGATGTTGACCTGAGCAAAATGCTGTTCCAAAGGCAGAGAAACCAGCTGCAGGTAGACTGGATATATGCTAATCTTATTCGCCAAGTTTTTGACCTGCATCAGTTCACATAATTTCATTATACTGTCAGTCTCGTAGAGCGGCTGTCCGAGCATGTCAGTGACCTAGACCGTGTCTGAAAGTGTCACTGCAGATAGTGCAGGCACAATAACACAGGCACTGAAACGGACATCAATGTGGAGACGTGAAGTAGCAAAACATCAACAAAAAGTATATTTTTTTGCAGGAGTCATTTTCATAACAGTGTCAAGCCACAATGATGAAAATGTGGTCATGCTGGTGTTAAAACAAGTACATGTTAGTGGACATCGGCCTACTCTGGCAGTGGACAGTTGCCCGCGACGGTTGACATTAAAACACTTGCTCAATATTGAATTGAATGAAATGATTTTTGTTCCCGTTAAACATTTCGACCCAAGACAGGAAATGGAGCCATGGTTGGAAAATACCATAGTTAGATGTGGTTTTCTCAGAGGTAAAAGCATGCGAACGTGTTTTGGAATTTGAGACGACACAGTGAACGACGTAAGCATGACAGACTGCTGTTGTGTTCTGATCCAGCAAGACAGGGTGACATCATTGGTTGTTTTTAAGCTCTAGCTGCTGATTTTGGAAATAACGATCACAAAACTACCACAGAACCCACCTGACATCACAGGTGCACTTGCTCTACAGCCGTGTTAGAGCAATTGATAATTCGACTGATTAATCAATATCTGACAATGCCCGTGCTCAAGAAGCCAATCAGCTGGTGTGTGTGCTTTTCTCAGCTTCAGTACACCAGCCTCGACTTGTCTCAGTGTTCAATGAGAGACAGCAACGGCGTCGTGTTGGACATTGTTGCCGCCACAAGTGACTTGGTAAATAATAATGGATAAGCTGTGCAATAGCAAACAAAAAATCATGAAAACATGCTGCAGGAAAATTTTGGGAAGGTTTGGATGCTTGTTCTAAAACCCTGAATGACAGCAGGATGAAGTGCATCCAAACTATTCCTTGATGCATTTGTTTTGTTTTGAACAAACTACTTTTGGGCATTTATTTAGTTGAAACATTTCTCATTTTTTTAAATAAATGTATTGTACTGTATTGTTATTAATATTTAGGTGTTTTTTTTCCTCCTCACATTTATACAATATGCATATATGTTTGTCAGGAGTATTACACAAAAACTTTGGGTGCAAATAACCCCAAACATGGTGGAAGGGTGGAGCGGGGCTGAGGAAAAACAGATTCAGTCTGTCCACCAATCATTAAACTTGGCATCACTTGTACTGGTGGAGGTCTGTGCTCTTCTTTCAGCATGAGTACGCCAATTGCGAATAAGAGCAGGTTCGGGGTTGGCGCATGGAAAAAGGGGGATGGCACATTACAATGCTGTGGCAGAGCCGTACATGACCTTAAGGGAACACTGTATTTGACTTTGGCTGAGGTGCTCACTCCAAAGAGTGTTTTTTTTTTCTAGTTAATCTAGTTCTAGTTTTCATCCTAAGTAGTTTGTCCTCTAATTTGCATGAACTGAAAAACAGAAATATGGGTGGAAAATTTGGAATTTTCACTTCATCACAATCCAAAAAAAATATGAATGAGCAAGATCAGCCAATTTATTTAAACCAAAATATCTTTGCAATGGATGAGGCTCAGCACTTATATTGTCAATACAAATATTACTACATAACTTCATTATCTTAATGTTAATAGGTGTACAAAGGAATTTTGAGGCAAGTCCATAAAGTTGGTGTGGCCTGAAATGTGTTTGCTACTAACTCAAGATGCTTTTATGTAGTCCTGGTTCGACCCGGTGGTGACGCCTCCTTTAAGCACAGACCAAGTAGAGTTCACGTCCAGTGAAGAGTGAATAATGGAGCTTTGAGTGAGCAACTGTTGACATGCTGATGAGACAGGTGTGTGACTGCTCCTTTGTGTAACTGCTCATTGGATAAGCCATGCGTTATGCTTGAGTGGAACAGATCTTTGCTATTTGTGCCAGATGTGAAGTGAAAATGGGAAGGATTCGCTGTCTCAAATGCCAGAGTTCACCATTCATGCCTCTATCAGACCTGCCTTTGTAGATTCCCTTCATACTTCAACCCTCTTGTTTCCCCTTTCGTGTGCATTTCTTCTCTCCAGATCACTTGTGTGTATTTGCTGTATAATCTTTGAGGTGACCCCCCCCTCCTCCTCCACCCTGTGTGTAACCCTGGTTGCAGGCTGTGTGAATGCACGGAGGCTGAGGCTGAAATCATCCTGCAGCTGAAGAACGAGCTAAGAGAGAAGGAGCTCAAGCTGACAGACATTCGCCTGGAGGCCCTCAGCTCCGCCCACCACCTGGACCAGATACGAGAGGCAATGAATCGAATGCAGGTGAGGTTACTCTCGGTCAAGCTTGTGCTGACTGACCTGTGGGCATCTGTTTATGTTTGACAGTCTGCTCAAACTGGAGCACTATGCAGAACTGGCCATTTGCCAGGGGAGCCTGAAGATCCATAATCAAACATTTCTGTTTCTCAAACATGAAGGATTCTGTCTTGCCATCGGTCACCTTCATTTTGAAAAATTCTCAAAACATAAACAAAATCAGGAGTTTTCTTGAGAGGCTCGGATAAAGGCAGCTTATGCAGAAATAACTACCACCGCTTCTGCAGTGGCATGAAGTTTCCGGGTTGTCTCTTATGATTACAGTAGTTACAACATGAAATCCAAGTTAATTCTAAATTAGACATCAAGTGTATATTTCTGTAGAAAGATGGAAGATGGAGGAAGTACGCCACACATAATAGTTTTTCTGAGCCAATTCTGATAACTTATCAATTTTACTCAGCTGTGGTTTCTGGCAGGTTACATCCGTAACCTCAGAACTATTTTTAATAGTCATTATCCTTTTTAAATTTACCTTATGAATCATTATTTAAGTGAGCAGGCATGTATATTTCTTTGTATTTTCTTTTTTCTTTTTATTCATCATTTCCTATTTTACTTAGTCATGTATGTTATAAATAAAATGCAAATAAAAGAGTAGATTTTTGTATTTTGTATTATTCTATGCCAAAAAAATGTGGAAATGTACTCTGAGAAAGTGATTAGTATATAGAAAAATATAATTTAAATCTAGATGAAAAGCAGAGTAGCCTGTTGCTCTTGCCTTGATTCGTGGCTGACAGACTATAAACAGACTTTCCCCCACTGCACCTGAACAAATTAGGGCAGTTCATGATAATATAACATACAAAAATACAATAAAGAAAAAACAAGAGGCTACAGAATGCAAGTTAGTCCAGGCATGATAAAGTACAGTGAACCACTACCGCAATCAATATGGGACTTGTCATTCTCAATTTTTAAAAAGCTTGAAAGGAGAGTTTTGGCGAGGGCGTCCAGGGAGCCGAATAAGAGCTTCCCTGAAATTTTTTAGGGAGTTATTTCATTCCCGTTGATACCCTCCGTCAGTTCAAACTTCAGATGTGCTGCATCATTTCATACTGTTAAGCGTGCATTCAAAGAACATCATGTCTCACCATAGATGCCTCAGTCGGGTTGATCTCTGTGGACGGGGATTGCCTCATCTGCAGAAGCTCATAGTCTCCCTTCAGATCTGGGGATCATGTAAGACTCCTATCTGAGACTTAACCTTCACTACAAAGAGAGTCTTGAAGATCAAAAGCAGCTTAAAGCCTATAATTCTAAGAAGACCGAATCAGAATAAAAGCTGTAGTCAGTATGAATGAAGGAAAATCGGAAAATTACCATTTGCTGTTTGAACATCTTATTACTTATTGTTACCAGAATCTTTGAATCTGTAATCTGGAGAATCTGTAATTTGCAGCTCTGCATAATTGTGCATAATCGTGCATAACTCATCCTACACAGTAGTTGTACTGCACTAATATCATTGAGGGCCTTTTCTTTTACACTAAATGTACTTAGTGAATAAAGATAATCATTGAAACTGGTTATTATATTCAATAACTAGTCTGATTCTGAGCACTTAAGCCCCTTTTCACACTGGCCGTAAACCCACTAACATCAGCTAACACCCAGCTTTTGTTTTCACTTGCACATTTTGCACTCGCGCATCTGCACATCGTAGCGTCACATGGGTAACCTGGACTTTGCCTCCAGCGGCAACTTCTGCAGCTTTTCAGCTATCTCAGTTATGAATTCCATCTTACTTGGTCAAAGCAGCGCGTGGAAGTTGTTTGGTTTTAGTTTGTGTAGGTTGAAAGAGAGTGACTTACAAGATATAAAAAGCAACGTTTATCACTGGCTTCCACTCTGCTTTGTACTCCTTCTACCACGCTTTCCGGCTACGTGATGACGTCAAACATGAAACCATAGAAGAAATAAACCAGTCAGTCAGACCAGGGGCTGATGGGAATTTAAAAAGAGTCAGTTGCCTATGTTTAGCTGGTTTACTTGTGTTTGTGTGGGGGTTTTTTTGTTGTTTTTTGTTTTTTTGCATATACTGTACTTACTAGTTTTGGGTACAGAAAGGGCATCTGTGGCTCTTTCTGGATTGTGGTGATTATAATTTCAAAGCTTTTTAAGGGCATTTTTCAAACTTCCTGGTCAGCTTTTACTTTGAATCCATTAATACACTGCATTAAGTCATTCTAAAGAACAACAAGAAGTTCTGATTCCATTTAGGTCAGTTGTATTCTTCTTTTTGTAAAATGTCCTCCACTCTCTCTCATCCCCAAAGTGTTCATTTTCCATCTTTTCTCAAACAGAATGAGATTGAGACATTGAAAGCAGAGAACGATCGCCTCAAGTCCAGCGGTAACGCCACACCAACGGCTACACCTGTCAAGACAGCCCGGCCGCCCTCTGAGACCTCCAGCACGTCCTCATCCTCCTCGCGTCAGTCCTTGGGCCTCTCTCTCAATAACCTCAACATCACAGACACAATCATGTCAGGTCAGTTTAATGTCAACGCCGGTGACTGCCCTCGCGGATCAGTGTTAACCGCTCCTTCTGCACTGCAAAGGTGCTGGGACAATTTTATTTCAGAAGCGTTTGTATTTTTGGATGTATTTATTGGGAAATAAAACTCAGTGGCATTACAGTACAATGTTCTTTTGTTAGTTAAGTTGTAGCGCACGTCTGATGGTCTGTGGTAGAAGATTTTCACTGTGACATCACACTGAATTAGGTCTTTGCATAAATGCCTCCATAAATCTGTCACTTCTATTTACAAACATAGTTTGTAGATTCAAAGCAAAAGTGATTTGGAGGAGCTGCACGAAATGCAGAGCAAGAGCCTGTTACGTACATATGTACAACACACACACACACACACACACACACACACACGCGCAACACACAAACAAACGCGCACACACACACACA
>CAAKHG010027251.1:0-17774 GCA_901007715.1 Dactylopterus volitans | reverse complement strand
ACGCGGACAAACACACACTGCATGAACACACACACACACACACACACACACACACACACACACACACACACACACACACACACACACACACACACACACGTACGCACACAGGCGCATACATGCTGAAAAGCTCTTCAGGCCTGCGCCATCTGAGAAGTAAGTTTGTCCCTCTCACTTGTCCTGTAATTAACATAGAAGGCACAGCTTTCCTCTGAGGACCTTGGTCCTCGTTAATTGATGGAGGGATGAGCCGAGAGCAGCGACGCGTGGGAAGACGAGTGGGCCAGTGTGTTGTTATCACCCCAATACAGAGCCCTCAGCTAAGAGAAGCCAGCGGAATACAAAGTACCCTCTTCCTCTCCAAAATGGAGGCTTACATGGTAGAATATGGGGATGGAACATCTTAGGAGTGGCCAAAGGTTAAAGGTTGAGGAAAAAAGTCAAGCAATCTCCGCCAAAGTAGAAATACAGATAGATGAAAATGGGGGTATCTGCTGCTTGTTATGCACATGGTTGCAGTAGTCATCCCCACTAATTAAGTTAGAGGGAAGTAAAGCTGTGTAGGTTTTTAAGGCAGGCCGTGGAGGCGAAGAACCACCCAACACACGGCGAAGTCTAACGCACACCCACACATTTAGAATTCCTAACTTAACTAGTGTGGGTTCATGCTGCATGAAGGTGAATCTTTCATTGTCTGCTTTTTGAAACACATTGTGAGGTTAATATGACAAGTCTTTTTTTTTGTTCTGGGGAACTGTTCAGTCTTTTTATTGTTTATGTTTTTTTATTTCATTGTAGTGAACACACACCACACACATTGTGAGCCGCACGCAGGGACATTTACTTGTCTTGCTCAAGTGCCCTTTTGCCATATTCAGAGAAGTTGTGCCTTTACTCTTTCTGCCCGCAATTTGTCCCGTTGGTCCATAGGCTCAAACTCTTCAGCTCCTTTGTGATGTTTTTCCCCCTCTTCTGATCAGAAGCTCCATATTCTGTTAATAACTGACCACTCAGCCTTTTTTAACACTTGAAATGAACGTCTTCCTATTGATTGATATCCCATATCTACTTAATGAAATTCTTGTCTCTGTCGAGATTGAACTCTACTATTTATATTGCTTTTACAGTTTCACTGAGTTAATCATTAAATGTACTCACTCAAAAACACTCCAAATAAGAACATTGATTAAATGTGAGCACAATGTTATTACCTGAATGAAACCCATATATTTTACTTTGGAGACTGTCCTTCTCCAGTCCTGATTATTTGCCAGCAGGCAGAGAAAATGAGTTTAAGACCTTCAATCAAGTTGGTTGTGTTTGTTTGTTGTTGGTTGTTTTGCGTTTAGATATTCTGCTAGATGACAGCTATGAGGGTAACTTGCGCAAAGAAGGCCGGAGCGTGCGAATCCTGGTTACCATCAACAGTGGACCAAACACAACCAAGGTTAGTGGATGATGATTTCACATCATTTTGCATTTGCTCCCCAGATGAATGTGCCCTCATTTATGCTGTGTTTTCCTAAACAACTTTTCAGGGTAGACAAAGCCAGGAGTATCTGATTGGCTCTATAGGTGTCAGCGGGAAAACTAAGTGGGACGTCCTAGACGGGGTTATCCGACGCCTCTTTAAGGTAAACATACTGTTGATCGTGTATGCGGGTCAGGCATTTAAGCCCATAATGGATTTTATTTTTTTACAACTTCTGACAACTGCACTGCTACTTCCATGCCGATATGATGAGGTATAAAATGAATAGTTTCAATAAAAGGTGGCACCGGTCCAATGTAGGCTGATTGCACCCTGGGTAGATGATAGCACACAGTATATCAAAAGAACATGGACACAGTATTTCCATAAATGCTGTGCTTTAATTATTATTATTGTTGGTTATCAAAATTAGTAAAATATTAATGTTGAGATACTAATATTTACTATAAAAGAATAATAGGATTAAATTTTACATTAAAGCAGCAGCAGCAGCTAAGGAGCTGCTGGAGGGCTGCAGCGCTGATGAGAGAGCGGAGCAAGAGAGAATGACCCAAGAGCGAGAATGACCTAAGAGCAGGGGAGAAAGGTGCTGGTCCTTTATATATGGCCTGGTGACCTCAGGGATCCTGGCCATAAAATAGCCAATCGAAGTTGGAGTTGGGGGTTTTCACACCCAACCGTGAAAGCTTGAGGAATGCTGGGAGAGTGAGTTCTTTTCTCTCCTTTGTCTGGAGAGCAAAGGAAGCCATCCAGTCTCGTTCTCCATTTTGTGTGGATGAGGGCACAACAATGTCAAAGTCTCAATTAAATTCAAACACTCACCGGCTACTTTCTTAGGTACACCTTGCTCAAACAGGGTTGGACCCCCATTTGGCTTCAGAACTGCCTTCGTTGTTCATGGCTTAGATTCAACAAAGTGCTGGAAACAGTCCTCAGAGATTTTGGTCCAAATTGACATTATAGCATCATTCCATTCCACCACATCCCAAAGCCGCTCTATAGTGTGTTGAGATCTGGTGACTGTGGGGGCCAGTGTACAGGGGTACGGTACTGGGGTCATGACAGCGGGCACAGGGGTACTCATTGTCATGTTCAAGGAACCAGTTTGAGATCATTTTAGTTTTGTGACATGGTGACATATCCTGCTTGAAATACCCATCAGAACTTGAGTACACTGTGATCATATAGGGATGGACAATTGGTACTAAGGGTTCCAAAATGTGTCAACCCACACCATTATACCACCATCTCCACCCTGAACCGTTCATGCAAGGCAGGGTGGATGCATGCTTTCACAATGTCAACACCAAATCATGACCTGATCACCCGGATGTTGCAGCAGAAATCAAAACTCATCAGACCATTTTTCCAATCCTCTGTTGTCCAATTCTGGTGAGTCTGTGCGAACTTGTAGACTCGGATTCTTGTACTTAATTGACATGAGTCGTATCCGGTGTGGTCCTCTTTGGTATGGTTCGGCCCATCTGCTTCAAGGTTTGATGTGTTGTGCGTTCAGAGATGCTCCTCTGCAAACCATGGTACTAGTGAGTGGTGAGGCACTGTTGCCTTTCATCTGTGGCATCAGCAAGGCATTTTCTCCCAGAGACCTGCCACTCACTGGATATGTTCTCTTTTTTGGACCATGCTCTGCAAACCCTAGAGATGCATGTGCATTAAAATCTAAGTAGATTAGCCAGCCCATCTGGCACCATCCGCCACTGCACGTCCGAAAGTCACTGAAATCACTTTTCCCACCCATTCTGATGCTCAGTTTGATCGTCACCAGATTGCCTTGATAATGTCTACATGCCAACATGCATTGAGTTTCTGCCATGTGATTGGCTGATTAGACATTTGCGTTAACAATCGGTTGAACAGTTGTACCTAATAAAGTGGCTGTAAGTGTTTGTTGGAGATATCCTTCGTTTCCTGCTGCTTTCTAACCCTTACTTCCCACCGTGCAGGAGTACGTGTTTCGCGTGGACCCTCTGACCAGTTTGGGTCTGAGCTCCGACAGCATCGTGTGGTACAGGATGGGCGAGGTTGTTCGCTCCCATGCATCTGAAGTGCCTGAGCTGCTTCCCTGCGGCTACCTGGTGGGCGACAACAACATCATCAAGGTCAACTTGAAAGGTACAGAAGGAAGCATTGATTTTCAAGCGTGTGAGTTGTTTATTAAATGGATTCTCCACAGGACACAACTGGTCCTCCTTAATCACGAGCTATGAAACGTTCACTTTGCAACATTCACCTCATTCTTCTTTCTCCTCTCCTTCTGTTCTCTCTTGGTCTTGTCTCTTCCCAGGTGTGAAGGAGAACAGCATAGATAGCCTGGTGTTTGACACGCTCATTCCAAAACCCATCATCCAGCGGTACCTCAACCTTTTAATGGAGCATCGTCGCATCATCCTCTCAGGACCCAGCGGCACTGGCAAGTCCTTCCTGGCTGCCAAGCTGGCAGAGTTCATCATTTCCCAAATGGGTCAGGAGGTGACTGAGCACAATGTGGCCAGCTTCAGCGTGGATCAGAATTCCAGCAAGGTAAGAGGTTGTTTTATGTCCCTGACCAGCAATCCAAACATTGGCCGGATTTTCTGTGGAATGTCAGAATTTGCAGTTAACTTTTTTTTTTTGTTGGTGTGTTCAGCTTTCTTCTTTGCATTCCACAAATGAAAGGAAAAGCAGTTTTCCTACCAGTATTCCGAGCTTTCAAGGTGTCCGTTGCCCTCTAAAATCAAAATGTTGCATCCTAATCCGAAATGAGATATTTACAGGTTAATGACATGAAACAGAAAAGAAGTATTGTGAATGGTTATTGTAGGGGAGTACCTTTGACAGTGCATTTTGAAAGGAAAGTATTGCTAGTGATATTTGTTAATACCAAAAAAGGCTAATAAAAGAAAACAAATAAAACAAAACATTGATTGGATATATCCCGAATAAATGAGTGAATGAGTCCGGTAGGGTCCTGTTTGCGTTAGTATGTACAGTTACATGAGTGTTACTTGTTGTAGCAGAGGCTCACCGGCAGCTCTAAGGACATAATGACTCTCAAATACTTTTCAGTGAACTGTTGGATTGCTTTTTGTAGGGCTGAGTTTTGCTCTAGCGTAAATTGTTAAATCCTAATCAGTATTTCCACATGATAACCTGGTCATGCTTCCCTTGTCCAGGACCTGCGTCAGTACTTGTCTAACCTGGCAGAGCAGTGTAAGTCTGAGGAGACAGACACAGAGCTCCCCACTGTGGTCATCTTGGACAACCTCCACCATATTGGCTCTCTCAGCGACATATTCAATGGTTTCCTCAACTGCAAGTACCACAAATGGTGAGTGAGAACCTTGCATGGCTTTTGAGCTGTAATGCATTGCAGTGCCTGCTTGTATTAGCTCTACTAGTCCTAGATGTTTCTACTTATTTCTAACGATGAGTAGCTATATGAGCAGGTGGGTAGAGATTTGCGTTAGTCTACGCAATGAAATGAGGGAAGGTTTATGGACTTTAGCAGAACTGTGGTTGGAAATGAATTGGATTAAAAGTCCAGATCTTGAATAAAATAATGTTCTGATTATGACTGATGAATCATGCCTGTTGTTGCCTCATTTTAGCCCTTATGTTATTGGGACCATGAACCAGGGAGTCTCCTCCTCTCCTAACCTCGAACTGCATCACAACTTCAGGTTTGTAATGACATTTTACCCACAACATGTAGATGTACAGTATGGACTCCTCAGATATGAGTCATTTCCACAGGGACTGCTGCCATTCAGTCTTAGATTTTCTGCCCCAGTTAAATAAATACTAACAGACAATGAGCGAGCATGTTTTATTTGTAAAAAGACCTGACATTTAAAATTATTTTAAAAAGCCTATGATGAAGCCTATTCATTCACTCTGAGTCATCATCGTCGGGGCAAATGAACCCAAAACTCAAATCTTTGTAATCCGAGTTGCTTTGATGAGAAATCTGATTGGAGGAGTTGCTCTTTCTGCCTCCTGCTTTGTTAGCCTATTGATCATCTGTCTTTTCAAAGGTGGGTGTTATGCACCAACCACACCGAGCCAGTTAAAGGTTTCCTGGGCCGTTTCCTGCGACGGAAGCTGATAGAGACGGAGATTGATAAGAGCCTGCGCAGCAATGACCTGATTAAGATCATTGACTGGATCCCCAAGACCTGGCAGCACCTCAACAGCTTCCTGGAGGCACACAGCTCCTCTGATGTCACCATAGGTCAGACACATTCACACATGCACATGCTCTATACCCACTTTAAAATCTTACTGTAAAGTTTGGCCAGTTAAAGATCCCCTTCACACATACAGTATAAACCAATCGAGTATGTTATACGTAATGACCACTGCATGTTTACCAAAGAATGTAATGCAACAGCCCTGCAATAAATTATCCTTTGAGGAGCAGTCAGATGTTGAATTTTGACTGAATCTGTTTGAGAGAGGTGTTCCCAACAATCATTGTTACTGGGACTGTAATTTGTGATGCTTTTGAACTATACTGGGTCATTCTGAGAGACGCCCCTAATATTTTGTCACTGTAATGCATATAAGTGGGATGACCAAAAGTTTAGGGACAGCTTTCAGTATCCAGTTCAGTTCAACAGCACTGAAATTACAGTCTCAGTAACAATCATTGAAATATGCAAACCCCTCTCTCAAACAGATTTTAAAAAAATAAATAAATAAACAAAAGACTCCTCCTATGTGTACTGTCACCAAAATTTCTTCTCATATCTAATGGTATAGTTGCCGTTGATGTGTTCAGTGATGCTGGGTTGCTACGCTGCATGAGAGCAAAGAAAACCAGTGAAACATGTTTTTTTCATATTTCTTTGTAGTGTTGCTCTTTGCTTGCGGTCCCCATGGACAGCTAATTTTAATGAAAATGAGGTTGTAGCCTGTTGGCTATCCTACTATGACAGGAAAGAGGCAACTTTTCTGTTTGAACGGTATTTTGCTGTTGAATCGTTGATCTATAACGTTCCAATGTGTGAATATCTTCCCAATTTTACAAAACTGACCCACCCCATTAATACCACTTTATTTATTTATTTATTTATTATGTGTTTGTTTGTTTGTTTGTTTGTTTGATTGGTGACTTGTACCTGCTATGATTTTTGGATTATGTTATCTTTCTTTCTCATTTCAAGTAATTTATCATTAACTCTCAATCATTGGTGATAGCTGTTTTCATCTGTCTGACACAACAGCAACGCCCAAGTGATCATGAGGGGGAGACGTTGTTTAGTGTGAGATGATTATCTAGCGATTAAAATCATGCTTCTATGAAATTATATGTGTCAGTGTTGATGGAAAGGTGCTCCTGAAATACAACACCAAAGGAAAACTGCACACTGCACAGGAGGTTTGGCTGCTGCGTTGCTGCTGGACACCTAGACGAGCTAGAACCAGACGGTGGCCTCAGTCTCGAGTGAT
Organism: Dactylopterus volitans; assembly: GCA_901007715.1. Taxonomy (NCBI): domain Eukaryota; kingdom Metazoa; phylum Chordata; class Actinopteri; order Syngnathiformes; family Dactylopteridae; genus Dactylopterus; species Dactylopterus volitans. Next base: position 10,831 of record CAAKHG010027251.1, on the reverse strand, counting down.
CGCCGTCCTCTTGCAAATGCGACACTGATGTGAGTCTGGGCACGTTTGTCTTCACAGGTCCCCGGCTCTTCCTGTCCTGTCCCATGGATGTAGAGGGCTCTCGAGTCTGGTTCACTGACCTGTGGAACTACTCCCTGGTGCCCTACCTGCTGGAGGCTGTCAGGGAAGGACTTCAGGTGAGTGTTACAAGTGACTCCACCACGGTATTATTGCTAGACAAATAGAGATATGGATAAATACAGACTGTGTTCAGTATTATATCGAGCAAGACTGAAGTATAGTATGGTTCCTTTAATAATGGCATTAAAAGACAGAGTAAAAAAGGTATTCATATTGAGGAGCAATTTCCATTCAAAATAAATGGAAATTTTGTCCATGGAAATATGGTATGGCTAATAGCCAGAAAACAATTACCATAGCTTTCCACTCCAGCAAGTAGTCTCGGTCTTGGCACTGACTTAACAACTGAGATGTTCTGATCTAGTCCCTGCTGAGTCAGCTAGCTAACTTGAGCTCATACTCCGAGAGATCGCGGGATTTGTCAGAGGGTTTAGGGTTTCGTGCTCCCCTCATCCTCTTCGAATCGTTCATCAAAAAGTTCACCATATGAGTCACCATTAACAACACAGATAGTTGTTTTGCATTCGTATTTCAGGCTGCTCGTTTTTGCTTTAGCTCTGTGTTTAACATGTTACCATCAGTATGCAGAGTAATATTTGTGATAAGAGCGCTGTGTGCTAATTTGAGCACACTCTAAATGTCAGATTACTAAATTGAAACTCCTTGTGGTAAAATTCATGATCTCCTGAAAAAGTCACCATTACGGTGTTTTGAGCAATTGTTGGCTATGCAGCAATTTACCAATCAAATCAGCAATGTCATTTGGATTTTGCGTAAGTGTTTGGTGGTGCTAGCAAACCATTTTTCACTGCAACAAGTTGTGAGAACGGATATGCGACAACTGTGGGATCATACATGAATCCCTCAGACCAGTATTTTTCAACCCTGGTCCTTGGGGCCCGGGTGTGTTCGAACAGGAAGACATCTAAAACATGTCAGGTTTGGGGCCCCAAGGACCAGGATGGGAAAACACTGTAGGCCACCACAGCTTCTCATAAAGGAGGGGCAAAGTGTGATGTTGCAAATTGCAATTTGGCAACTAGATGTTATCTGAATCTTAAACGCTGATCCTTTCTAGGCATGCACGACTTCTCAGGCAACGTGGAGAGTGTGCCAGTGTGTCGCCTCCATCCCTCACAGAGCCGTGTTCAGTTGGATAATGTGCGTTTTTGGGGGCGTGTATATGTATAAGTGGCTGCTTTCACTAGAAACTTTAATGACTGAGAGTGCAGGTCCAGGCTTACTGATGTCCATCTTGAAGCAGTATTAAGGGTTTCAACTGTGACCTCCATCTGGGCAAATGTGGCTGCGCACAGTGCTGCCAGGTGTCATTTGTTAGTTCAGTACAGGATTCAATAAGTTAGGAGTAAGGGGGTAAAAGATTCACACTGTTAGAAATGTACAAAAACCGCCGTTTGCATTTTGTCTTGTGTTATTCACAGATATATAGAATAATTTCAAATGTATTGCACTTATAGAAACACTGAAGTGGCCCTGCTTTGAGATGGATCCGCAGTGGCCCCAAGCTAATTCAAGTTTGGGTCCCCTGCCTGAAAGGATTTAACGAAACATGATTCAATTCTAGCACTAAAGTAGGATTTCGATAACAAAATGATTCATCTCTTTACCAAAGAAAAAGGCAACCTCAAAAATTTTAAAAAATTCTTGGAAAAAGTCTGTTCAATCTGGCATAGGTCTAGTATTAGTGCCTCAATGGTTTGAGACAACCATCACCGTCTGATCGTATTTAACCCCAAGTGATCCAGTGTTATTTTGGGTGATCATTACACTATAATAGTTAGATTAGCACATTCTCCTACAGAATTCCACTTACATACGTATGGATTCTTCTTTACATACGCAGCTTTATGGCAAAAGAGCAGCTTGGGAAGATCCATCCAAGTGGGTGAATGACACACATCCTTGGAACGCCGCCTCGCTGCAGCAGGAAGGCCAGTCGCTGCTTCAGCTGAGGCCTGAGGATGTGGGATATGACAGTTACAGCTCGTCTAAGGAAGGAGCCTCATCCAAACAGGTCTCCCAGAGTGACACAGAGGGAGACCCACTGGTAAGGAAGATATAAATACTTCAAGAAAAGGATAGGTGCAATAAAAAGTTGATTGCAAAATCTCAAAAACAGCAGGATTTTAACAGAATAGACAATAGTCCTAATGTAAGAAAAGAAGCAGCAACTGAAGAATATAATATAATATAATAATTAATTATGATGTTATTAATGACGTTATTGCACCAAACACAATAAGATGTCATGTGCAGCAGCCGGTGTTTTACAGACGTTAGTTGAACGACTCCTTAAAAGCAAGCAGTGCATCAACACCTTAGAAGCCTGAAGATGTGAAAGAGTCATGAAAAGTCAGGAAACCGTTTATTTGCGAAACAGAACATTATTTTACTCTTCCATTCATCATCTTTTGACCCCTTTTCGTGACCTTCTGGTGTGACGTGAACCTTTGTTGCAGATGAACATGCTGCTTAGACTGCAGGAGGCAGCTAACTACTCTAGCACGCAGAGCTGCGACAGCGACAGCACCAGTCACCATGACGACCAGCTGGACTCCTCACTGGAGTCGGCGCTATGAGGTACAGCGCTGCGACGGGAAACGGATCCCTGGAATGCCTGGACCCAGAGAAGCTTTCAACCTCCATTGATACCGGACACCCACATAGTGCAACAATGTATGATATATGAAAAGTTTTATTTATTAAATGTATACCTACCGTTTGAAACTAAACAAATGTTTTTGCATAAGAATTATGCAACTTTAAATCAAATTATCATGATTATATATATATATATATATATATATATATATATATATATATATATATATATATATATATATATATATATATATATATATATAGAGTAATAATTTATATTTTACAGACATCAAATAGTGGCATTAGCTCATGTTTTAATGGATGTATAACATTTTAGAATATAACTTTTCATATATGTGTACTCTGGGCTTGTCTGTTAAGTGACTGTTCTTCTGAAGTTGCTTTCAAGGAGTAAATCACATTTTGTGCTCAGCTGTGAGCAGTTCGCTCCGTTATTATTAGCTTTGGGTGTCCAAAGTGTCACCAAAGTGTCAGCGAAAAGAGAAAGCTCATCATGACATGACATTGTTTGACATCATGAAACTGGAGTTTGTTTGTTTTTTTTCAATCCCAGTAACATCCTCAGATGTTTACAAATAGGGTAAGGGGGGGTTCTGTTGTTCATGTCTTTCCTTGTTTACAGAGGTGCTTCTCACAGACAGACACACTCAGACAAATGCACTGACACACTGACACCAGGAGAACAGACTCCATCATACAGAGGCTTTAATTGGCTCAAGCCCCTCATTTGACCAAAACTCTACGCTTTCAAAATGTCTCTGAGCTAGGCACCTTACAGGCATTCTCTAGGAACTTTTAAGAGGAACCACACATGCAGAAGTTCCCTGAGATCTACAAACCTTAAAGAGGTCTTTTTCATTTGCTTACGCACCGCCAAGCATGCTGAAGCGACACGAGCCAGCGTTTAGCAGAGTGCATTCACATCATTTCAGCACGTTGTGATTCGAGCTGTTGGTTTATGGGGTGTCATGGTGTCATGGAGCTTAACCGATTTCCATACATGTAGGCTACTCATGGTTCCTCTTTTGCATGGAAGATACCCTGAAGCAGCAACTGAAAAGGTTCCTTTGATTTTTCTAGTTCCTGTAATGTTCAAATGAAAAATAGGGTTGGTTCCTCCAGCGGTTCTATGACAAGGTTCCCCAGTGCAAGAGCATCTCAATGCTAATCCCACCTTGGGAAGCACATAGGATACTGTGGTATTGTTAGGTGATGTGGCACCCTCTAGTGGTCAAATTGGAGGCGCTTGACTCTTGAGACAGGCTGCAGTTTGGTCAGCCGACTCTTGACACGCAAATAGAATCATCACAGATTTGTTAATTTCTGGGTTTCACTAACTTCAGATAAAGTCAAATACCAGCTATGTGTTCAGGTTGATTTAACCAGCTCCTCGTGCATATTTAAGTAGAGTAGAGCTAAAGGACACATTTTTGTCACAATGTTTACTTCTATAACACCTTTTTTGGGTATCTGTTCCTTTTTTGATCACTCCATGACGGCATCACATGAGGTTGATATGTTTGTAAAATTTCTGCCAATCATTATAGAACTATATTCTTATAGCATATTGACACTCACGCATGGCACACACTCCTGCTCTGCTCAGTCCTCAGTGAGCCTGGTGGTTCTGGCCTCCCACCCTGAACCTCCCCAGTGTTCGGCACCGCCAGGCCACTGCTTGCTGATCTGCAAGCCAACAACAAGCACAACGAAAGTGCATTGGCTGCGTGTCATCCAGCCACATTGCTACTGTGAAGAAAAATGGATAAGTGCCAATGTTTCCCTTTGATTTGCTGCCAAATGCGTGCATGCGCACGCACGCACGCACGCACGCACACACGCACACACACACACAAACTTAACATCACATCACAATGCAGAACTTACCATGGTTGCAAACTTAAGTTGCTCTTAAATTCCACACTCTGAAGCCTGTTTGTCAATCTTTACCTCTGATTGCACAGTGAGAAAGTCTGGCAGGTCCCTCTGGATCACCACAGAACATCGTGCAACTAATGCGAACAGTGTGATCACATTTTGCATTTGGTTTGAGTTGCATCAGGGGATTTATTATTTCAGACTGTGACAGCAAAGAGGGAGATCTGACACTGGTAATCAACAAAATATCTGTAATACTGAACTGAATGATGCAAGCTGCCTATTAATGGGAATTACTTTCTAGCCCTTAGAAAGTTTAATATCCAAACCCGTCCGAAATAGTGTATATGAGGTTCCAACAGAGAACCTGGTAGTTTAAAATACATGTTTATAAGGGGACAATGATATTGGTGCTTTCTCGCTGCCTTAAACATGCAAATGTATGGGAGGCTATAGTGAGAAGAGGTGGTAATATTTGGTGATAATGCTCTGCTTCCTGCTATGTCAAAGATGCTGCTTGTTGATGGAAACCCCTTTTGTCCCTTTTGTTAGTCATGCTCCCCCCGCCTCCTCCAAACTGCCCTTGTTCTTGTTTCTGACAGTTAAAGTATACGATCAATGCTGTTTTTGAATTTTAAAATGACCAATATTGTAAAAACCTATAAGAAGAATGGAGTGGTTTTTTTTGTTTGTTTGTTTGTTTGTTTGTTTTTTAAGTTGATATTTCGCCCAGTTGAGCTGGGCTCACTTGAACTGACAGGAGCACAACCAAACAGTGTGGGTTTTCTAGCCTGACGAGCATGTTTTGAGCTTTTTAAAGGGGATGCATTGAGAAGACATCTTTACCTTTATGTATGCGTGTATTGGACGGAAGCCATTTTGAATTTTGATTGTCTTCTCTTTGTTTAATGAGTGGGTTGGTTTTGCACACTAGAGGTCGGGGTGGGTTGTAAATACTTAAGTCTTGCACAGTGAATCAAAGATGCATTTGCCCTATTGGTGTTACAATATGCTTAACCCGCTGAGTAAATTATTGTACTTTGAAAACAGTGAGTAAAAAAATTAATGCAAAAACTCAACACGCTGTCAGAAACAGATGTATGTCTTGTGGTGATTGGATGTTTTGCCTATGCAGGAGGCATACAGTGTACAGTAAGAAACTGTTTTTTAATTCACAAAAAACACAGAGAACAAAAAATGGGCACTTTTCCAGTATTCTCCCATCCTGCCACAATATTCTCTGGATCATTTTAAATGCCTGTAATTCTTCAGAAGCACTTCCTCTCTGGACATTTAAACCCTAAAGCTTACTACCACGTTAGGCTTGCCAGCTGTTTGAGGCACCGAAGCTGACCTGACACCGTACTGTATTCATTTACCAATAATCAACAGGTGCTACTGGTGAGTCAAAGCCCATCTGAGACCAAGACGTCATATTGTCACAACCTCAGGACAATCTATCCTCTACAATCCTACCTGTGTTTGGCTTCACATGTGTCTCTGCAGCCAAGCCTCTGATGGTTTGCACATATTTGGCCACCTTGGCCAGCCATCTGTCTGCACGGGTGTGTAGTTGCATGCTAAGGGGTAGTTACCATGGTAACGCAACGCTCCTTACGTAGACGTAAACCCATGTACATACCCGAGGTTAGACCTCTCACAATTCAGAGTGCAAATACACCCAGCTTCACCCTCTCAGCTACACAACACTCCCGTTATAGGCCATTAGTTCCCAAGCTAGCAGAACACTGTTAACAGTGTAAACCATAGTGATGATGATCAAACGGTAATTTTTCCCACGTTACATGTCAGTTGAAAACCATAGCATTTACTCTGCTTTGAGAGAAAATGTACTTCTTTTTGGGTGAAACATTTGTCCTTAAATGTTTTATATTTTGTACATTTGTATGTAACATATCATGTAAATAGACAGAGACAGTGATTTAACTCATCTGGAGGATTTTGTAGTCTTTGTAAAGCCCTAATAAATGGTATTTGGTGTCACACAAGCAAAAAAGTTAGTCTGCCTCCTTATTGTGTTTTTGTTTATTGAGCTTTGCTCACTGAGTACACAGATACTCAAGGTGATTATACCTATATATGCAGTACATGTATGCCATATACATTATGCACCAGTCGGCACTAATATGACTACTGACGGGTGAAACGAATAACACTGATTATCTGGTCACTATGGCACCCATCAGTGGGTGAGATATATGAGGCAGCAAGTGAGCATTTTGTCCTAAAAGTTGGTGTGTCAGAAGTGGGTGAAATGTGCGAACATAATCATTTGAGTTTGACTCTGACAAGGGTCGGGTTGTGACGGCCAGACGACTGGCTCAGAACATCTCCAGAACTGCAGCTCTTGTGGGGTCCTGGTCTGCAGTGGCCAAGACCTATCAAAAGTGGTCCAAGGAAGGAACAGTGGTGACCCGGTGGCGGGGCTCACTGATGCACATGGAGGGTGAGAATGGGGAACGCCTGGTACCAGGAAGCACTCGGGGAAGAACGCACACTCACGGAGGCAGCGTGATGCTTTTGGCCATGTTGTGCAGGGAAACCATTCATGTGGATGTCACACTGACACACACTTTGATGAGTAATCCTAAGAAGTGCAATTTTTGAAAACAGCTCAAAAGAACAATAATGTCATGCATACCCGTATTTATCAGTGTGAGCGTATACAAGGATACACTCATTCAAATTATTCATTTATTCCTTGAATACAACCTAGTTGAGTGACACACCTGTATGACCTCATCTCTATCACATGGTTGCCCATGTATGATGATCCCATACAGTGCTGGTGATGGTCTGTCAATGCCAAAAAAGACATTAAAACGAAAAAGCTTTGGCAGCATCAAAGCATGTCCATTCATTTCAATGCGAGGTTTTTTTTTTCTAGAAAATGTTTAATATCATAAAAAGGTTATCAAAAGTCGAAAAAGTACTCTGCCACAATTTTCGATAAAGCTTAATATTTTGATATTTAAATCGTTTCCGTAGCTTTAATTACATTGAAGTCGTTTGCTAGTAAACCTTGCGGAATAAAAAGATGAGCAGATTATATAGTACGTAAGAAAAGTGATAATTTTATTACGTACACATCCGGTATGGACGTTTGAGACTTTTATTTTGAAGGGTATCTTGACATCACGTCTTCCGGTCAAGAATCCAACATGGGGCGGGCGGCGACTCAGCGGGAAGACGACGTGAAAATGTTTGAAGCGAAAGGAGACGCGACGTCTCTGCCGAGACACTCGTACTGGTACGACCTGTGGGTGTTCGTGGTTTTTGACCTGGCGCTGTTTTTCGCCATGTACTTCCTGGTCCCGTGAGAGGCGAATCCGGTGAGTCCCGACAGGGTCCCGATGTTGGGCGTATCCCGATGACGTATGCGGAAGTCGCTGCGCAGCGGGCGACTCGGAACTTTTACCTAAATTCTGTTTGTATTCGAGTCGCTGGTGACTTTAACATGACATTCGATGGAGAGGTTGGTGTTTGGCTTCCAAACCGAAAAAAATAATGTTGCAGTTAAAATCCTTCCCACAACCATCTGGCAACGTATCTCAGTGATCAACTCTAAATCGGCAGATTCATTTCTCAGTTTTGGAGTAAAACTAAGATGGAAAACTCCTGGAGCACTAACTCAAGGCTCATTTAAGTTTCAAAAGGGCAATTTTTTTAAGAGGTTTGAAAGCTTTATTGCTAAACCTAGAAGAGTTGAAGAAGTGATGATCAATAAAAAAAATTACCTCAGACTAAATCCATTAGACCTTAAAAATAAGTCAGATGGTCTGCATTGGCTTATGGCTGAGGTGTACCTTTTTAAGCTTATAAAACATCACTCTAAAACTGACTGTACATCAATTAAATATCAAAGGTGTCAACACTGACAATGTTAATCTAATATGACATTTCCGCTGCAACTTCTAGAATAACTTACACCCTTACTCCTCATTATATTTAGAGGATGTAACGCGTGCGTATTCATGGCCAACCATCACAGCACGGGCCTCACGGTTTGGTTCATGCGGTCACTTGACCGATGTATGGGGGTGTGTGTGGGTGGAGGTTAAGGTTAAAGGTGGCAACGCGCCTAAAAGCTGTTTCACAACACACCACTGAACGAGAAATGCAGAAGAAGAAGAAAACAATACAAAACACAAGAAAATAAGTGACTATGCCGAGTGCAGATGACACGAGCGCAAGAAGGCCCGTCCGATATCCTTATAAATCAGCTGTGTGGGGAAAATGTTGCCTGTGAACTCAAACAGGGACGGCGTGCTCAGCCTTAACAAGGAGAAGACGCATGTTGTTGTCACTGGACAGTCGTGCGGCACATCGGCGAGAAAAATCAAACGTGCGGAAGCATATCCGGTGGCATCGTCCGCGTGTGCTGATCGCCGGAGCTCGGAAAAAGAAAGGACCCAAAGGGCAAAAAAAAAAAAAAGTTTAACACGTGATCTTAACACGCGATCATGCAACTCAGTCACCGCTCACGTGCAGTTGTGTTCAAAAATAATAGCAGTGTGTTTAAAAAGCTCAAAATTCTTATAATAGTTTTCATTACAATGCATTTGGAACGCTGCACATTATTTTCTAAATCAAATCATGAAAAAAATGTATCAATTTTTTAATTACTTGGCATAAAATGAAGAAAAACAAATATTGGGCTGTTCAAAAAAGTAGCAGTGTCTGCAGTTTTCTTTACAAATATTTACTGTGTAAACTGTGTAAACTTGTCTGCAGCCTTGGACCCAAAAAGAACAATCTTACTTTCATAAGTCCTCCTCAGGAAGGCTTTTGTGCCGAAGCGCGCGGGCTGTAACCCACTTTTTTTTCTAAATTAAGAAGGGACAATAATAAGGAATTAAAAGCATTTGTACTGACATTAATTCCGTATTCGTTCTGCTGCATGTGTGGAGGCATGGAAACACGATCGTCTCAGGGGCAAAACAAGCAGTTTTAGTTGACACGGGTCTAATTTGACAGCAGACAGCTGCCTGTTGCCGTTGATCGGCATAGCACTGTTGCGTAATATTTAATATTATTGTTTTATATTATTTCATGTCAAAATGGCTCTTCTGCCCAACGTTTATTTGAAAACATTACACAATTCCTCTGCATTTCTTTGTTTTGCCTTAGACTTGACAAACTGTCCTTTTGACCCCAAAAGAACAATCTTACTTTCATCAGTCCTGATCAGGAGGGTTTTTGTGCTGTAATCCACTTTTTTCTTTTAACTTTTTCTAAATTAAACAGCCATTTTCAAATAAAGGCTTTTTATACATGTCAAGAAGAGTGCCTTGGATTTTTCCTTTTTTTAAACTGATATTAACTTGACAAAAATGTTCCAGCTGTCTGGAATCTATTTCCCACATTTTCTCTCGATCTTGTGGCCTTAATTTTATTATTTGCCATAATTACAACATAGACAAGCTCCAGGCCAAATTATCACAGAGTTATCTATCAGCAAAAATATGGCTCATATGCACCAATGTCAAGTACTTTTACTCAGCTGCATTTAAGACAGTACACTAGATGAGAACATTTGTTGTAGTGGCAAATAATCTCCAGCAGAGTGCATCCTCCATTCAAAAGTTGGCTCAAATACTCTTGCTGGTGATCTGCCAGCTGTTTACGACCGTATCCTGTCATTGGTACATGACCCATCTTGCACATTTTAAGGGACAAGGCTGGAAACCAATATGGAGGCTCCCAATTCTGGGAGCGCAGCGTTCTAGTTGGGTAATATGGTTCTATTAGCTCCTTCAGATATAACGGTGCCAGAACATGAAGGGCTTTATAAGTAAGGAGGAGGATTTTGAATTCTATTCTGGATTTTATTGGCAGCCAGTGCAGAGAAGCCAATACTGGAGAAATGTGACCTCTTCTCCTGGTTCTTGTAAGAACACGTGCAGCAGCATTCTGGACCAGTTGGACAGTCTTAAGATAATTGTTTGGGCAGCCTGACAGTAAGGAATTGCAGTAATCCAGCCTGGAAGTGACAAATGCATGGACTCATTTTTCTGCATCTTCTCGAAACAATTGATTCTGATTTTTGCAATATATTTAGAAATTGCCACATTCATGCATGTGGCATTGTAGAGAGCTGCACATTTAGCCTGTGCCATGAATCCCAAACCTACATACAGATTTTAGAGGAGTAGACGACACCTTTTTC
>CAAKHG010027248.1:0-12470 GCA_901007715.1 Dactylopterus volitans | reverse complement strand
CCTGCAGAAAGACTCGGGATGCCTGGAGCCTCACACACACACACACACACACACACACACACACACACACACACACACACACACACACACACAGAGAACAGCATGAAACCTCTTGACCTCGGCAAGGAACCGTTTTTTTTCTTACACAATTTATAGTCGAGATGAAAGCACCTATTTTACGATACCTTGATTCTTACATAAAAATCCAGTCCTGAACCCCCACCCCTCTCGAAGTGAAACAACTAAATATGGACCATTATGATATTCCAGTTCAGGCTGCATTCAGATGCCCTTCGCATGCATTTAAAAAAAAACAGGAAACCTGATCTGGCATCACTGATCCGACCCTCAAAACATGCATCAATATGTAATCAAAAATATAAACGTACCCTAATTCTTAATTTCGTTTTCCAATTCTTTGAAATTGTAATTAAGCATTTTTTTTACCAAGGTCTTAATCTCTGCAAATTCTTCAAATGAATTTCAAAAAAATGGGAAAAGGGGCAGTGAGTAAATTAAAAGGCCATTTCCTTCAAGAAACTTGCAAAGTTAGTTAAGTAATTATGAGCAGGATCTTAGCAGAAACTGACAAGAATACTACATTTCTATGTGTTAAAAGCTATAAACAGAATTTAAAAATCCAGATCGGCGCTGATGTGGGTGGTTTATTTTGAATATTCTTAAGTATGTTTTGCAGAGAACCGGCAGGCTGTAGCGTCTCTGTATTTTCATCATAACAATTCCTTATGATAGCATCAGTGTCACACGGGTAATTCACACTGAAAACAAGGCCTTAACAGAGAGCCCTTTTTGAACAATAAAAAAAAAAAAAAAAAACTACAACCAGATCCATAAAACTGCCAAAACAAGGAACAGCAGCATCGAGCCTTCACATGTGGTTATCATGGGCCATATTTTCTTACTTAGCCCGCAAGTCGAAGACGATACATGAAAAAAAAAAAAGGGAAGGGAAAAAAAAAGTCCAACCCTGAAAACAGGCCTGCAGTGCAGTTAACCGTGGCTAACTGTGTGACAGTCTGAGAGCCTCCCCGGGCAGCGAGGTGCTGACTGACACCCTGGTAATGATGCTTTCGCCTCTCCACTGAATGAAGACGGTGCGAGCGCGCAGGCAAACATCTGGCTCCGAGGGGCTTCGCTCCGGCGGAGGCTCCGGCTGCCAGAGCGACGCAAGTTAAGACACAAAAAGACACTGGGAAAGATTATTCGGCTGCAGCAACAGCAGGCAACAATTACCGGCAGTCACTATCAGCGGGAAAAATATTGGACGTTTTAGAAAATTGTGGAGTGGGGTGGGGTGGCTTTATTCCTCTGTTAGCTCAAATATATACGACAAATAGTTAAATCTGCTGCTTTTTTATTGACGCGCAGGTGGCTAAAACAGCGGGAGAACCTTCAGAAGTCTCCCTCAACGCAACAGCAGACATGTGGAGATGGATGAGGTGATAGCTCCTCCATGGGGAGGCCAGTCTCTCAATCGCCCCCTGGTGGTTGGCTGCAGTATAGGACATAAATCCTGCCCCTCCTCCCCTTTCTCTGTTAGCAGACGGGACCACACACAAACGTCACACGAGTATCTTACCACAAGGAAAATACATTTTCCCCCTAGAATGCTTTCGTCACGCTGATGTGGTATTTGGCGTGATTCGCCAGGAGTGTGATGTCATGAACGACGCCTGCGGACATTGGTTTGGGGTTTATATGTACTAAGTCCAAGAGGAGACAAAAAGCCAAGTGTCCATGACTGTGACTGAATTAATAATAATAAAAAAAAAAATTAAATCACTAGTAATAATACAACTACGGTATTACTGATAATACATATCGCTACTATTAGTGCTGCTACAACAATGACTACTACATTGGCCATGGCTACTAAAGCTACTACTACTTCGACTAATATGACTACAACCACTACTACCACCACTACAATTACTAATTACGACTATGAATAAGACTACTACGACTACAAATAACAATATGACGATAACAACAACAATTATGCTATTTTTTTATTTTTGGATTTAGCATCAAACAAGCAGTCTGAAATTTGCTGATGAATTCATGGTCATATTTGTAATCTTGCATTTTCTGCGCTAAGATTTGAAATCAAACTCCTATTTTTTTTTCCCCAATTCTAAAATGTATCGGGGGTAAACAAAGTTCCCGCGAGGCCGCTCGTCTTCGGATGATATTCAACATTTTAGAAGTTGTCGCGCTTCCTGTTGAATAAATGAGCCTTTTGTGTGGCCAGATGTTTCTATTTGTCAAAACGAGGTGTCAAATAGTTTGCCTTGTCGTCGGTATCGAAGCTCAGTCTTCCTGTCAGTAGTTGTGTCAAAGGCAAAGCGACTTCCAGAAAGAAAGTGTTTGAAAACACTCCCGTTTATCCCTCCGCAGTGTCTCAACATGCTGAAGTCTCACACACACACTCTCGTATGTACAGCGATGGCGGTGCTGGCGAGCAGCAGTGTGTTTTTGTTCAAGCTCCACGTTTTATGGCCCCGCTGCCTGAGGCAGGACAGTTTAATTTGACTATAATAAGATCAGCACGAGAGATTGGTTTCACTGCGCCGGGCAGGACGCTTGACTTTTATTACAGCAGGCATCACTTGGAGACGATTATTGTAAACGTTTAGCTGTGGCGGTGGCCTGCGCCGGCCACACATGCATAAACACTCCGAGCTTCGATTACCGGCCCAGCTCCATGACAGGGTGGATGTTACCATACCAGTGGCACGGGCACGTCGGAAAGATTTAGAGCGGGAAGATCCAAACCCCAGGTGGACGGCCTTCACTGTCGGAATGAACAGCCGGTCAAGGGAAAGTGTGAACGCTGCCCGGCCCAGTGTTTGTGTATCTATGGCTTTTTTCCCGTCATTATGTTCATAATTGGGGGAAGGAATGCTAAGGGGAACGTCAGAGGACCCTCAAGCCCCGCCGCTTGGCGACAGCGCCGTTATGACGGGTTCACCTACAGCGGCGGCGGGGAGGAGAGAAAAAAAAAAAAGAAGCCCCACACACTCGAGAGGTTCACATGTTCGCAGACTAACACACATGCCAGCAGAAAAATACACCCACACTTCCCTGTGTCATTTCTTGCGTTAGTCTCCGTAATCGTTTTGTGTGTGTGTGTGTGTGTGTGTGTGTGTGTGTGTGTGTGTGTGTGTGTGTGTGTGTGAGAGAGAGAGTGAGTGAGCAAGTGAGCGTCTGTTTGGAGAGCACAGGAAAGTAAAGAAAACAGTAGAGTGTTTTCCTTGGAGTTTGCCCACGCTGCTGCAACACACGCGCACACACACACACACACACACACACACACACACACACACACACACACACACACACACACACACACACGGAGGAGCGGAGAGATTATCTCCTGACTAATCGTGTTCTGTCCTCTCATGAGATGGCGTTTATCGTCGCCCACTCAACCCTCCTCTTCTCCCTCCTCCTCTTTCTCACCGCCGTCTTCATCGTCAACACCCTCACGCACGCACACGTCCCAATCGCACGAGCGCCCATTCGGGGCGACTGCAAACACGGGGAGACGCTGCGCCTAATTTTGCATCTTAAAGAAAGCAACACTGGATTTCTGCACATCCATGAATCAGCATCTTGGTTTACTTTGCTTAAAATGATATCAAAGCCTGACAAATTTATCACAGGAGCAACGAACAGTGGAGTCCGGGGAGCCTCTGAAAAACGAGGAATAGTTAAATTTTTATTTAAATACTTGAGGAAGTTCTCATCCACGTTGGCCTGCGGGCTGATTTTCAGAGTTCCCTCTCGGCCCCTGAAATTGTGGAAAGTGTGATAAAACTGAAAGCTTCACTTCTGCAACTCAAACTGTTGAAGTTAAAGACAATACTCTGTCCACTAGAGGGCAAAGCCTACTCTCCTGCTCAGTCACAATCCCGCAAAACTCGCCATGACTGCACGTTGCTGGAAAACTAATATCATCGCTATGCGTTATTGTCAACGTAAGCCTTAAAATTTCCGCTATCAGCTGTGTTTCATTATGATTACATGACAGAGATTATCAAGAGATTAATTGAGGAGAGAATGATCGTTAGCTGCGGCGCTCCAGATAACGCCGATGTTCATGTTCAAAAGGGGTTACGGCGCTCTGATTTATGACGGCAACGCCAAGATGGATTCAACCAAAACAAACACGGGGTTCTGTGGGCGGGAGGAGCTCGAAAAGGCGAAGAGACGCTCAAAGTCCGCAGATGGAAACTGGCGCCGTCCCGACGGTTCGGCCTCCCGCTCGTGCCCGTCAGCCTCGGCCCCGTCTGTCCGTCCGCATCCCATGATGGATGGTATCGTGAGACGCTGAAGTCCATTCATCATACTTTTGCGTCTGCTCACACCGCCGCAGACTTCTCTCCGTCACTAACGGTGCTTAAAGAACAAAAAAAAAAAAAGAAAAAAAAAAAAGGCTGAGTCATGATCTGATCGACAAGCGGAGGGGCAGTCGGGGCCGTTCGGGTAAACGGGGTCACGCGCTTCTTCGGCACACAATGGCAAGTGTGCGTCTTCCAGCTGGGCCTCTGGTGCTTCTGGAGGTCCGGAGGTGTTTCAGCGCAGAAGGTCTGCATTTTCTAAGCTGGCTGAAGTGAAAAATGTGAGAAGCGGCAGAACTGGCGGGGAACAATGAACTCAAGCGCCGCTAGTTGGATTTGCTCCTCCTGGACGGAAGGTGCCGGCGAATGAGCCACGTCCATGACCACACACGTTCAACTACTGATTCACACTGCGCGCGCGCACACACACACACACACACACACACCCCTGATAGGCCTCAAGTGTGATATACAGATTTCCCTCAATGCTTTCCGGTTAAAGTTTGGAAAGATCTTAATGCCACGATGATGTTTAAAAGACAAACGTGTACTTTCAACTTCGTGGCAACGCGTCTTATTTATGTCACATTGCAATCCCGGCTGGCGCTCGGCTCGATTTTCCTTCGCCGCTCGACAAAACGGCAGGTCCTACCAGCCAAAGGGCTCTTAAGAGGCCGCCGAGCCGCTGAGACGTCGGGACGGAGGTGCGTGAAACCTCACGACCCGTCCGACTGGTGAAGAGCACGCCGTTAATCACCAAACGTAACCGACACGCCGGCGCTCTCGTGGCCGGTCCCTGCAGCCGGGTTCCAGGATCAGCTCATCACACAAATGCTTTTTTTTCGCCATTTACTGCACTTATGTTTTTTGTTTTTTTTTTAATCTGCGTGACATAGAAGGTTATCTCAAGTTCTTCTTGTACTCTGTCTCATAGCGTGTTTTAATGTATAAATGCTCATATCCTTGAGTTGCAAATAAGGGTGTCCAATGTTCCAGCAATTTTACACACAAGTTCTGGTATTGGAGCGGCAAATTGTGTTGAAAGCCAAGTTGCACCTCATAATCAGCAGATTGGCGCGCTGTTACAATTTCTATTACATATTTTCATCTCTGCAGATTATTATTCTTCTGAGAACCTCTGGAGGTGATTCATGAGCACATGTGATTGGCAAATTCTTTCCTGTGCATTTCCTGGGCCAGAAACACGGATCATCCATCCAAACACACACAACACACACGCACACACAACACCCTCTAACAGTAGGAAAGATCTGTGATGACTAAGGGCTGTTTTTTAATCTAAAACAACTGGCTGCACCAATTGGCCTGAAAGCCACAATATGTCCCCAAAAATATCAGATGTGGGATGTGAAACAAAATGCTGAGAAGTACATCCCTCTCAGAGTTGAGGAAGAGTTCGCTGGGCGGCTCGACGTCAACACAGGCCTGCTCGCTGGAAGGTGAGCATGGTCCAAACCTTCTCACGCTTGTGGCAGCCTGCCACGGAGCTCCAATGAAAACACACGGGCAAGAGCAGCCCGCCACACACTGCGGCAGCGCGGATTAAACCCATGCCATGTCGACGCAAAGTCAATTTAATACCAAAACAATTACACCCGTCTCAATTAGTCTCAAGTGCTGTAACTCATCCCACCTCTAATCTCGTCTCAGCCCTCCATTTTGTTCCCTCGTCTTGTGGAGATCCAAACGAGTGAGATCATAGCTCATTACACCAGGCTCCGCTAAGCACATTAATCCTCAAATTACCTAACAGACACACGCTTGTGCGCAGAGAACACAGATCACGCCCACGTACACACACGCATGCACGCAAGAACACACACTCGTAACCAAAGCAAGACAGGAAACGGTGTCGTCTGGAACCATTACGGGCCGTGGCACTTGTAAAAGGGAGTTTGCAGACTGGGAAATAATCATTACGCCGCACTTAACGTCATTTTATTTTGAAAACAATTAGGAACAATGGCCCCTGAGCGCACTGCGATGCCACAGCCGGCCGCGCTGGGACGACCGACTCCAAACAAACGGCTGGATTACACAAACACGCCACGAGCGTTGGCGTTGCATCTGACAGGGTGTGAGCGGAGGCGGCGGCGGCGGCAGCAGCAGCGGCGGCAGCAGTCAGGACTTGTGTTCACAGATTAGCTCCTTCCTCCTTACAGCCAGGAAGGAGCGACGTCGCATCTCCTCACAGCCATCTGACATTTCCTGGGATGCGGCGTATATAAGGCTACGCTCACACTGCAGGTCTTAAAGCTCAATTCCAATTTTTCTTTTATGCTGAGATACGATTTTTTTTTTTTTGCGTGACGTCACACACGGCCACGGCTGTGTTCACAGAAGCAAATATGGAGGCCACATGTCAGCGTGCGCGCATCAGCTTTGACGTTGTTCCGCAATCGGCGCTGACAAAGTTATGACCGGGTGATGAAGGCGAGGGGAAAAAAAAAAAAAAAAGGCCTTTCATGGGGCAGCGGATGCTTGGATCCGTTGTATCCATGGTGATCTGGCCGCGTGGTCCCGCCTCCTCCGGGGCACAATTGTCGCGTCTGTCTCACTTCAACATCTGTCTCACTTCAACACACCCAGGTTTGGGGGGAAAAAAATAAAAAAAAACTCGGTGTGTGCTGTTTGTGCTGTTCAGACTGTCATAAAAAAAATCAGATATGGGTCACATATGGGCAAAAAAAACGTGGTCTGGGTCACAACGCAGCCTTTGTGGCCGTCCGCCGGCAGCAGATGGCGACACGCACACGGTATGCGGCGTACATACAGCATCCCCCTCTAAGCCTGCCTGCCGCAGAAATCCCTTTGTACACAGAATATAATGTCTGTGTAAACACCGCTATGTATGCACAACACGCCGGAATCTCTGTGTCAACCTCACTCCGCGACTCCGTTGCGTAAACTCATTCCGATGGACGAGCAACGCTGGATTCGGCCGTCTATGAGGCGCCGCCGCCGCACCACACCGATGCAAAGCTAAAAACGGTGAAGGCTCAAACGCAATATCAACTGTCGGGACGTTGGCGCCTTTCCTACAATTTATTAAACAAAAAAAGCAAAGCATTTTCAAACTGTATTCAATTTTGGGAATGACAAAAAAAACAGGTGTAAATTATCTAAATACTATGAATAATACATGAAATGAACAGCGGAACATTCGGGGTTCATAAGGTCTTTTAAGAGTAAATTTCAAATACTTTTCAAACAATTTCAAAGGTCTCTAAACACACCTAAATTGTAACAGATGATAAAGTATTCCTATAAATTCTCAGCTATCAATATGAAGTATATTGTCTTGTTTTTCCAACTGTATATATAAAGTTATATTGTTTTTTAATCATGATTAATTTATGCTGCTGATGTTTGGTTTGCATGGTTATGCCGATTGAAACATCAGATTATAATGAACTTTTGAAGTACATTAAAATTCAAAGATATTTCTTAATTTTAAAGGGGTAAATGTTTACACCCATCCTTAACTGTCACTTCATCTGTTCATCCAAACAATATCACCAAAACAGAATGCTGTGTTACTGTGGCCTATTGATTTCTCCCTCCTATAATTCTTATGTTGGAGCCTTTAAGTTTCAAGTCTGCTTAATCAGCTTTGATTTGAAACAGGATCAACGCTGATTCTAGGGCTGCAACAAGTGACTATTTTGGTAGTCGGCTAATCACGATTTTCTCCGTCTCTAGTGGATTTTTCTCATATATGGATATATATATGGATTTTTCTCATATTCAGGACTTGAGTGCATGTTTTAGTTTGCCTGCTTTAGTTTGTTCACTGCCTTTACATAAAATGATCTGGCAAATTAAAACGATGACCCAACAATTTTTAACTTAACTTGCAACAAGCAAAAAAAAAATAAAAATTTTCAGAGGGATTCAAAATACGAATGAAAGTGCAATTTTAAACTTCTCTCAGGCTCCTTCGTCTCTTCAATAACTGATTAATATCTTGCTTCTACCCATCCATGCTCTCAACATCTGAGGTAAATGCAAAGTTCAAATGAGGTTTCAAAACACAACTTCCAGTCCCAAATAACCTTGCTTCAGAAATACAGTTAAAAAATACATTTAAAAAAACTCTTTAAAATGCATTGCCTGAATGTGAGGAGAATACAATCTTTGACTTGCTTAATCAAATGTATTTCAACAGCACAAATCGTAAGGAGAATGAAATAAAGGACAAATAAAGGTACAAGTTTAAAAAGAAATAAAATGTACAAATATTTAAAATTAACTTAAAATAGCATGACCTTTTTGATTTCATTTTTACCATTTCCTCCAACTTTACTTTGAATGACATTTTATTCATAGCACATCATGAAAACAAAGCTGCCTTGCCATCTAGACAAGGCACCAATCTCTGCACTCTTGCCCAATTTTTTTTTCCATATTTTTCATTTGAAAATAAAAAGGGGAGGCCCAACGCCAATGACGCAGCACAGGCAGCTAGCTAACGCACCAGACAACATTAGCTCTTACTAGCTAACTCACCAGACAACATTAGCTCTTACTAGCTAACGCACCAGACAACATTTGCTCTTACTAGCTAAAGCACAGGACAACATTAGCTCTTACTAGCTAACTCACCAGACAACATTAGCTCTTACTAGCTAAGGCACAGGACAACATTAGCTCTTACTAGCGAAAGCACCAGACAACATTAGCTCTTACTAGCTAAAGCGCAGGACAACATTAGCTCTCACTAGCTAACGCACCAGACAACATTGGCTCCTACTAGCCAACCTTCCAGTTACTCGCTCTGCGTTGCTAACTCGCGTAGCGGCGCTACGTACGAAGCTAGCTGGCCCGCGTATCTTTATCATAACAAGCTTCATCAAGGACAGTGACAAGTTCCACCATGTTAGCGTGTCAAAGCTTACCTGTGCTCCGGAGCGGAAGACAGGTGAGCCCGGGCTGCGCGGGAGACAGGTGAGCCCATGCTGAGCGGGAGACAGGTGAGCCTGGGCTGCTCGTGGTTCACATGCTCGTGCATCGCTGCCGTGGCGCGCTGAGTCTGCGTTACATATTTTTGCATTTAACGGACTTATTACTGTTGTCCGAAAAAATATTCCCACACTTCTGACCGTCGCCTTGCATCCTGATTGCTCGGCGCGCGAACTTTCTCTCTGCCCGCCATGATTTGGAACGTCTTCTTCTCTGTTGCTACTCGCCCATAACGCGGTGGTGGCAGACGGCGGGAGCGGTGCTGCCCCCTGCGCTTCCGGCAGGGTACTGCAACCACAAATGAACGCGCTCTGTAAACCAAACCGACGCGTCGACGTAATCGATTACGTCGACTAGTCGGTGCAGGCCAAGCTGATTCAACTGAAAATGTCATATCCACAAATGCAAATTTTCAAAAAAAAACAAACAAAAAAAACACTCTTCTTGGTGCTTACGTTAGATATTGAGCAATATATTTCAACTTTATCTTGTATAAGAAACAAAAAAGCTGTAAAAAAAAACTATTGATATTTGCACTATGTTTAATGTTTTTATTTGAATGATAGTCTTGTGTTTTTTATTTATTTTTTTATTTTACTCCTATTATATTTGTACTGTTGCGTCTTTGTGTTTATCTACTATTTATTATTTATTAGTTTAATCCTTTCTCCTTTCTATCATTTGATTTCTTGAACTGTTCTACGGTTATTGTACTGTAATGTCAGATATTTTCAATAAAGCTAATTAAAAAGAAAAAAAAAAGATTCAACTGAAAATGGTCGCCATGGTTTTTACAAGGCAGACTGACGCTCATCAGAGACGCAATAACAGGCACCTGGTGCAATGACACACAGGAAACGGCTGCTGTTGTGTCACTTAAGAAAACAACCCGAAATACAAGGCCTACGTCAGTTATTATGAGTCCGGTCGGCAGGCAAAATTAAGAGGGTTGTTTAGGATCATTTAAAGCCAGATACACTAAAAGTAAATCATTATTCCACTTTGCAAAGTTCAGTTAAGCCACCGAGTACGACTATAAGACGGGATGAGTGGCCGACTAAGTGAACGATAAAAGCTCTGTCATCGCCTGTTTTGTTGTTTGTTACATCCTATCATTAAAATCGAGTGGCTCGACTGGTTCCGTCAGTCCGAAACTTCACTTAATGGTTCTCTGCGTGACATTCAAATTTAAAAACAGAAAAGAAAAAAAAAACAAACAAGATATTTATAGATTGAATAAGTAAGCGAATACCACAAGCGCCAGAGTCTAATTGTGCCACAACAAGACGACGGCGGTACAACATCAAATTACTTAAAATTAGCAGACAAAGAACCTCGTTAGTCCTGTCATGCCTCGCTCACTCATCATAAAGAGTAAATCATTATACAGCATCCAGCATGAAGATGTGAGGCTGACAAGGATGGCTGCCAAATATCTCCCTTGAGGACATAGCAACAGCGAGATTAATGAGTATCATAAATATTTTGCGTAATCCCTCGTTACCACCCTCTCGCCTGGGCTCTGCCCTCTTACCAGCTACACCAAACTCATCAAGCGCACAATTTCAGCTTGTGTTTTTCGCTGTGGTTAAGTCGTGTATCGCAAAACACGCTACGGGCGACTGCCAATCACTCAGCACGGGGCTCAGAGCACAGAAAATGATATGTACGGTACTTAAGAGAGAGAACGGGGAGGAGGAGGCGGTGGAGGAAAAAAGGGGGGGGGAGGGGGTGCAGCAGCTGAAGCAAACAGGGATACAGACAAACATTGTTCACTTAATGTCCAACCTTCCCGTTGTCTCCTTTATTTATCATCATCACAGGAAAAAAATTGGCAGGAGGAGCCCGAGTCACGCTCGACCCTCTGATCCATGAAGAAGGGCTGCGGTGGCGGAAGCCGGCCTGCAGGGGGCCTCGTCCCAGCCCGGCATAAGTGACACAAGTGCTTTCAATTTGGAACGAGAGACGCGGAATCTGTGTGTGCGATCTGCAGCTCCTCATGTTGCGCCGCTCCAAGGCTGCAAAATTATTTCCATTATGAATTAGCATCCAGTTTTCTCCAGCTATCTCTGAAAGCTCAAAAGAGGTTTGGGGTTTATTGCCAAGGGCGACAAGTGAAATCCAGCCAGTCCCCACGGCTGATGGGCTGGAAATGTGAACATTAAAATGAAAAACACACATGGAAAATTAATAGAGAATTAAAATAAATTTTCCATCAATGTACAATTTGTGGTAGGATAAGAATGTAGAGCAGGATAATACCGAATATAATAGAATAATATTAGTGGGATCAGATTTTTTCATTATTGACTCATCTGTATAAAGCTGCCATGATTAATGCTTTCGTAATCAATTATTAAATCAATCTCCAAATATCTTCTGCATTGATCAACTAAAAAAAAACAAAAAAGAGTCAAGAATCAGAAATCCCTGATTTGAATATTTTCTGGCCTTTAATGAATGATATGAGGCATTTGAGGACATCATCTTGGGCAAAAGGTCAGATCCAAATTTTACAAAATTGTTTGACATATTATCAAGCAACTAATCGCTTCACTGGGAAAGAGGAGAGCAGCTTGCCGTGCTGCGTTATTTGATTAATATCTACTGCATCAAATGACAGAAATTAAGAGTAAAAAACGCTCCTCGGGACCATCTCTTAAATTTCTTTTGTGCAGTAGTCCAAAAAGTTGGGAATTAACCCTCCCAACAGAATCAGCACTGGAGTCGCTTCAACTGAGTTGAGGAACCACAAAAAAAAAAAAAAAAAAAAAAATGTAAATCCACTGTTACCTGAGCACAACTGTCAGGGGAGTCGTCCATGGTGGCTCACTGCTGCCATCTATGAATCACACCTGGAACTGCACTGGAGCAGTTTGTTTTGGCATCTGCGCTCAACATGAACAAGCTGATCTGGGATATTTGCGGTTTGATTTAAGATGGAGACTTAGGTACAATCATATTTAGCTTTGCAATACTATTTATGGACTCAATGTATTTACTTAACAAACCTCAAAACTCACCCCCCCCCCCCCCCCCCCCCCCCCCCCCCCCCCCCCCCCCCCCCCCCCCCCCCCCCCCCCCCCCCCCCCCCCCCCCCCCCCCCCCCCCCCCCCCCCCCCC
>CAAKHG010027247.1:0-25991 GCA_901007715.1 Dactylopterus volitans | reverse complement strand
TTTTCCCCCCCCCCCCCCCCCGCGCCCCCCCCCCCCCCCCCCCTCGCTCGCCCTCCCCGCTCCCCGGTGGCTCCTTCAGGCACTGCAGCCCCGCAGAAGAGGTGGAGATATGCGACCTTATAAAATGCTCCCCTTGTGCGATGCTTGTCTCCGAATGAAAGGCCCCCAGGTAACAGTAGGCACCGGCAGGAAGCGGACGGCAGGGCCCAGGGAAGCGAGAGGGAAGCAGCGTTTGTTTTTTTATTTAACCCTCCCGCCTCCCCCCAGACACACACACACGCGCGCGCGCGCATACACACTTTGACTAATTTACCGCTTCTTTACGCCGCTCAGTCCTCGCGCCTCCTTTTCCTGCTCCTCTCCTCTGTCTGTCTTCATGGTGAATGTGCGTGGTGGCGGCGGCGGCGGCGGCGGCGGCGGCGGCAGCGGCGGCGGAGGCCTTTGAAGCGAGACCACAGCGGAGGGAGCCGTCATTGTGCCGGCGCTTTGAACGTGCCGCAACCAACCACCCCCACCCTCCAACCCCCTTCCGCCCACCCCCCTCCTTCCCTCCCTCCCTCTCCCCTCCTGCCCCCCCACCCCGCCTGCTGAGGCTCAGACTGAGCTGTGCGGGGGCACACGGCCAGACTTCAGCTGCCTGAGTCCCCCACTCGCAACCCCCCCCCCCCCCCCCCCCCCCCCCCGGCCCCCCCCCCGCGGGGGGGCGCCCCCCCCCGCCCCCCCCCCCCCCCCCCCCCCCCCCCCCCCCCCCCCCCCCCCCCCCCCCCCTCAAACCCCC
Organism: Dactylopterus volitans; assembly: GCA_901007715.1. Classification (NCBI taxonomy): domain Eukaryota; kingdom Metazoa; phylum Chordata; class Actinopteri; order Syngnathiformes; family Dactylopteridae; genus Dactylopterus; species Dactylopterus volitans. The sequence continues at coordinate 25,213 of CAAKHG010027247.1, read as the reverse complement.
CCCAACCGGCCTGTGCTCCCCTCAGTCTCACCCACACATGCCTGAGGTTTGGGGTTTTGGTGACTTCTCCCTCCCCTTTCCCCTTTTGACCACAGCGCCAGACCCCACCCTTCCCTTCTCGCCAATATTACCGTCCTCCAACTCCTCTCCAGTTCACCCCTCCGCTTCCAGTCCTCCCCGACTAACTCGTTAGTTTCTGATAGCCCCCGTGGAAAAGCGCCATCTCCTGAGCCTGCCTTTTTTTTTTTTTTTTTTTTGATAGGTTAAAAATTTCAAAGCGTTCCTTTTAAAAGGGGGATTTCTTTTATGTCGGATGTCTCAGAGTTGAAGAAAGTGCTGACCACACGGAGCATTTTATTTTAAACTCTGCTCTCTCTCTCTCCCAGGTGCCTTGCCTTCTCTTTTTTTTCCTTTTTTTTCTTTTTTTTTTTTTTACTGCGCTGCTTTATTTCTCCCCTGTGTCTTCGAGAGTGGCACCAGCACGGGTTTATGGAGCGCGGGCTGCTTTGAAAAGGTGTCGCCACAGGCAGCAGGCCAAGGTCACTGCCGAGACACGCCACCGGTTCAGACTCTAATCTCAACGCATTTCCTTAGCAGACCTCACGTTCCTGTTTAGTCTGAGCCAGAACTGATCCCAGATGCAGGGAGGTTTTGGGCGCTGGCGCTGAAGTAATTAATTAATGGATTGATGTTAATTATGACTCATTCGCCGGGCAGGTCGGTTATCAACAAAAAAAAAAGAAGAACAAAATTCCATCCGTGTTTCTGTTCTAGAACACGTGAATTTAATCTATTTTTTTTTAACAATCACAGTGGAAAACTGTATCCCCACTGTAGAGCAACAACGACTGACTGACGATCAATGGAAAGTGAACAATGAATTTTATCTCAGCTTTTCTTTTACCCTGTTCACCAACCTGTTAATCAGTCAGGTTACACACACACACACACACAGAGCTATCACTTCAGGTGTGCTTGCTTCCTCTGGCGTAAAAAGAAAAAATCCACATCTAACTCTGGTTCGAGCTGCGCTGCAGCGATGTCGGTGGACGACGGCGTAACTAATCGAACCGAAAGGTCCCATTAGTTTCAATAAACCACCATCAGCCTCATGCGCTGGACTCTCTGCCTGCTTTTGGTCCCGTCTCTCCCCTCTCATCCGAAGCTCTCCTCTTCTCCAGAGTCTGCAGCCCAGCCTGCGCCGGAGACTCCCCTCTCCACTCGGCTTATTTTTAATTAAGTAATTTGTCGGTAGTGTTTTCCTTTTTTAATGGCACCAAAAGAAACCCCCAGAGCTCCGTGTAGGGAAGGGCCAGGCGCGGGGTTTGGGGGGGGGGGGGGTGGGTGGGGCGCAGAGAGGCATGGGTGGGTTGGAGGTTCGGGGGCTATGAGGCGGGCGGTCCCCAGCTGCGGCCTCTTTGATTTGGCCTGAGAGGTGAAAGCGGCGATTGAGACGCGAGGCTGTGCCAGTTATCTTAACCTCCCACACTTCAAACGCCGGGTGAGAGTTTGTCCGACTCCTTTCCCTCCCACCCCCCACCCCCCCCCCCTCTCTCTCTCTCGGGCCTGCGGAGGGAAAGGATTTGGGAGGCGGCGGTGTTGCGCAGGGGTGGCTGAGGGGAAGAGAGAATCGGGAGGGATGTGGGGGGGCAAACCTTCGCTAACCCTCCGAACAGAGGAGCGTTTCATTTCCTGCAAAAAAAAAAAAGAGAAGAAAAAAAAAGAAAAAGAAAAAGAAGTTCAGCCGGCATTCCTGAGCGCTAATGTCGAGGGAGGAGGAGCTGGAGGGAGGTGTGGAGGGGGGGTGGGGGGGAGGGGTCAAGTTGCTCCTGAATCCCAGTGTTTGTGTCGGCCGGACCTTGTGAAGCGCTGGCCTGGTGCCCCCCTCCACCCCCCTCCGATCTTCCCCCCAGCAACCAACCACCACGCAAGCACACACCCCTGCTGTTACCACCAAACCTTTGCTCCAGCACACACACACGCACACACACGCCTCTCACCCGCAGCCCCTCAGGCCTCTTCCCCAGGCAGGAAGGCCAGCGCTTTTCATGTCTGCGGTGGGGGGAAGGAAAAAAAATGTTCCCCAGGAAACAGGGTGCAGTGGCGGGCGGGCGGGCGGGCGTGCGGGGCCCGCTTTGAGATCCCGGGGATGAAAAGAGCGAGGGCGGCGGAGGTAAATAAAAGCGACAGGGGCTCCGCGAGCGCCGCGCCGCTCGCAGTTTTCTGCTCCGCGCGGCTCCGGGTCAGCTCTCTCCGGGGGGAAAGGTGGCCTCCGTCCCGTCCCCCCCAGCCCCCCTTTTTTTTTTTTATCCACATGTGGAAAAAGCGGTCCGCGGGGCGGAGCGCGTCCAGACGTCTGAGACGCAGCGAAAGCAGCGGGGCTCAGCTGACTCCTCGCTTACAAAAACACACTCACGGCTTTGCCACAAGGGAGAAGCAAACTAATACCGTTTCTTTTCCATTTTTTTTTTTCCCCTCCTCCAACCCCTCCCTCTGCCCCCTCCTCGCAAAACATCCATCTTTTTTAGTCGCAGGAGGCCTCCATCCACCTCTTGTCTCTGCTTCTCCACTTTGATCACAGATTCTATTTGATGCCGCTCGGGTCTAAAATAACTCTCTCCTTGGCTTGTCAATAACTGACGCTAACTTTGTTATGTTAGCTCGAGCCCGGGATCACAAGAGGGAAAAGAACACTTTTGCAGCATGACAAACAATTTCCCTGTCAGAGAAACGGGCCGGCTTCATGAGAATCCTCTTAAAGTGGATCGAGGGGTCAGTTAGCCTTTTTTTTTTTTTAAACATTTTTTCAGTTTTTTTTTAACACGGCCGCGTCAACCCGCACCTGATCGGCGCCCCGCTGACGTAATTAGCGGCGCGGCCCGACGAACCCCCGGCCGGTTCTAACCATCTGGCCCATTGGCGGCGGCCCTCCGGCGCAGACAGCGTTTCCTCGTCTCGTTTCGCCCGTCGCCCACCTTCGGCGGCGGCCTCAAATGTCAACCGCAAGCTGCACAAATCGGGCGCTCGCCTCGGGAGAGCGAGAGGAGGAGTGAGTCAGTGTGGGGAGGGCAAAGAGGAGCGAAGCACTTCCAGCTGGGTCACGGCAACCCCCATGCTAGACCAGATCAAAGCCGGGGCCCGGCCCACATCCTGCCGCTGACCTATCACCTCCTCTGCACTTCAGTGCTCGGCTCGACACCGCAAGCAAAGGCCTCCATTCAATCGGCCGCAACACCCGAAAAAAACAAAGGAGCCGATGATTGATTACGCCGATGACAAATAAGTCTCTCCTCGCTCGCGTGGTGGAGTCGCTCTTTGAGTCATGCGTCTGTCTGGTTCTGCTTAATGTTTTCCAGTGTTTTGGGGTATGCGTTGTTCATTCTCGCAAACCAATGAGGAAAAAAAATAAATCTGCAGTTAATTCATAGAATAAAGTAGTTTAATGACCTGTTTTTTTGTTTTTGTTTTGTTTTTTTCTTTTGTTATTTCTTGCAGGAGGAAAACGGAATAATTTCTCCACATGCAAAGCGAAGGCAGCAGCTACGGGCCCTCTGCTCGAGATGGAGGCCTGTTAGATTCCATGAAGACCCTTAAATCTCCAAACTGAAGCCTCCAGTTCTCAGAGGACCCTCCTCCCACCCCACATAGCCCGACTCCCCTTCCTCTAACACAGTCACACGGCAACACCACCCACCGCCACCCAAAAAAAACAACAACACTTCACCGTTCCGACTCCTCTCCTTGAAGGCGCCTGCTGTAGAGACACTGAACTGAACAAGACAATCATGTTTAGTAGGAGCACCCCCCCCACCCCACACGCTAAAGCCACGCCCCCTCCACCGGCCCCGCCCCCTCTCTCACCGAAAAACAACCGAAAATATCACCCCCGTGTTTTTCGTCACATTCTTTCCAAATCAGCTTTACTGCAATCTTAAGGCACTGCACTGAAAATCAGCAATCTGGATGTGCACATACACACACTTAAGAGACACACACACACACACACACACTCGTCCCCTGCACCAACCAAACACTGCAAACACCTCTTTTCTAAGTTATTGTAAGTTATTTGTCGCCTCTGTTCCTTTTTTGTATAGCTCATTAGGCCAACATTCCCTCCCTCGACATTTCTCTCTCTCACTGGATTTTTTGAGACCATTTTGGGTTTCACCCGACCGACCAAACCACCTCTTTTTAGATTGCACTAAGGAAGATGGAGGGATCTCACCTTGTCTAAGAAACGTCCTCAAAAGACGCCACTCTAGTTCATTGATGACCAGTTGGTGCAAAAAAGGATCGACGTCACGATTTGCGTTTCATTCTCGACAGAATTTTTATTTTGAATGCTTTTTTTGTTGGTTTTTTTTTTTGTATCTTGAACCCTTGTTTTTAATTTCTTGGTGTATATTTTAGTGATTTTTTTTTTTAATATTGTTTTTTTTTTATATATATAGTGGTATATATGAAAATAAGCTTTGGACACAGGAAAGCCATTTTTCTTGTTGAAGCATCTTGCAGAAAATTGAAACTTAAGGCTTCTTTTGATAACTATTTGTAACAAATAGTGACCTCGAGTCTTGCTCAGATGTAAAATAATGCTCAGTATGTGTACTTTTTAAAAACTGTCAGGATATGTCAATTTTCTTGGTATTTTTGCAGGCAACATTAGGACAAAGGCGAGAGTGGTAGCTCAGAGGCCTATATTTTATTGTTCTAAAACATGACAAATGAAGCAGATATATATATTTACCCCAGCACTTGGCAGTCTTTCTTTTATTGCAATGGACCTTTTGTCTTTTCTCTCTGGTAGCTGATAGTGTGGTCTTTAGCCATGTCGTTTTGTTTATCATGCAAGCATCTCTGTAATATTTTGATTTTAATGCTCTATTTTAGTATTACTTGATGAATTCCTTCTTTTGTTTATCATATTTTGGGTCACTGTCATCTTGGCGTAGCATTTTGCTTCCCAAGTGGTCATATTTGAACTGTTTCAACATTTTTTTTTGTTTTTGTTTTTTTTTTTGTTTTCAGTTTTTTTAAAGAAAAATAAAAAGGCACCATTGGCTCATTCGATCGCTGGTGTGGTGGAAAGACCAGAGCTGCGAGTGCTGGATGAACTCGTCTGCGTGTCATCCTTGGAGACTGGAACAGAAGTACCCATAAGCAGTTGTGTAAAACAAGGATAACACAATCGGATAGAACATGATTCCGTCTGTGTGGAAACTTCAATAAACTGCCTGCAACTGCTTGTCAAGAAGCGCAACTCCGCCCAGGGCCGAATTCATAAATTATTACAGTCATAATGGGGGGGAGAAAAATAAAATAAAATTGACTAATACGTCAATTTCAGAGAGCCCGTTCACCACAAACAAAACAAAAAAAAAAAACCAGGTAAACGCTTTAAATTGTATAAAAAAAACCCCAAACCAAGTGTTTAAGTAAAAGTTGCATTTTAAATGAAACGACATCAAAGGAAAATTCTATTTATACTAAAAATCCGGCCTCTAGATCGTTTTAATTCGGAGTATCACAGCACCACCTTGTGTTTCTGTCGGGTCAAGAGGATGTTTGAAGGCTCCTGGTCGAGGCCTCTGCCACCACGAGTGCGGCCTGCTTTGACGACGCCGGATCGATTGGCACCACAATCGCGCACCCCTCAACCTGCAGAGCCCCTCCGGCTTTATTAAAAGCGGCGACGGCGGATACAAGAGTCGGCGTCTCGGGTGGCGCGAGTCTCCTGTGCTGACACCGACTGCCGCGGAGGAGAGCCGTTCGCGTTTTTGGTGGAAACGCCTCGCAAGACAAGAGAGCCCCACCCCCACCCATCTTTGCGTATCCTTTTATTCCACACACTTCAAAACAAGAACAGGCGTCACGTTTTTTTCTGTTTTTTTTCTGTTTACAATCACATAATCCCCCTCACTCACAGAACGGATGCTCTTCGGGCGCAGTGGACATGCCCGACGACGAAAAGTCGAGCTTCTGAGCAGAAGGCACGTGCAGTGTCATAATCATACGCCGTTAGTGTTTTCCAGCTCCTCATCGGTCCTGGCGGGACGGCTGATCCCCCCGTCCCTCCCCCTCCACCCCTCCCGCTTCTTTTTTCTGGTGACGTCTTTCAGGCAACAAACTCCGAGTTTACTTGTACTTGTAGAAGCCTTCTCCCGTTTTTTTACCGTACTTCCCCTCCGCCACCAACTTGTTCAGCAGTTCGCTCTGGGCGAAGAGCGGGTTGCCGGGGCTCATTGTGCTCCAACCTGAGGATGAGCGACGACGGAGAGGATTTAGCGCCTCGGGATGGGATGTGACAGTGGTTCTATTTGATACACTCAGTCTATATGAAACACATGTAACAAAAACACTTTGGCTCACCGTCCATGATGAACTTTGCTGTATCTAACCCTACGTAGTCCAGGAGCTCGAAGGGCCCCATTGGGTAACCGGCGCCCAGTTTCATGGCGATATCAATATCTTCCTTGGATCCGTGACCTGACGGGGGGGACGAGGGAAAAAAGACGCGCAAAACAATCGCGTGAGCAATCCCACTCTTTTTTTTTTAAAGCAGTTTTATAATCCAAAACAAAGCAGCTCAAGGCCTTGTTTTGGGTTTTTTTTTATGATACATGTCACAAACAGCCGTACCTCTCTCATGTAGGCGGATGGCCTCCATCATGTAGGGAACCAGCAGGCGGTTTACAATGAATCCAGGCGTATCCTGAAAAAAAAAACGGAATGATGGATCAGACTGAAAACCCGACGGCATTATTATCGGCCTCTGGTGAACTGACATCGGATCTGACCTTGCAGGACACTGGTGTTTTCCCAAGCGCTTTGCTGAAGTTCAGCAGTGAGTCGAAGGTCTCTTGGCTTGTTGCCGAGGTTCCTATGACCTGCGGACGATATGCGTTTCTTTAAAAAAAATGATCTGATTTGACCCTCGTAACGTGTACGCCGCAATTAACGCGTCTCTGAAGTGGTTAAAAATTCCCGCTGCGACTGCTCACAGAGTAACTGAGAACCGTCTTGCGGGGCATTATTAGCTGAGGCGGTGCTTTGAGACCCAGCTGTTATAGTTTTGGGGAAATGGTCTTGTTTGTTTTCTAACCAAAAGTCAGCGAAGCCTGATACCGCTCGCGTGTCTCTGCCAGCTCCTTTGTTACGCTACCAGACACGGTGGTTCAGCTTAGCTTAGCAGGCGGACAACAGGAAATAGTTAGCCCGGCTCGTCCGATTACGACACGTTCCATCCAAGAATGAGGGCGATATGTGGAAATATTACAAAATAAAAACAAAAAAAATAGTAAGGAGGCTGATATGATTTTGGTTATGTTACTGCCACACCAGACCAGTTGCTGGGCAACCAGAGGAAACCCTATGATGCTATTGGCCAAAACATAAACTATGTTTTTAGTGGGGGAGGAAGAGTTACACTTATACTTATACTCTTTCCTTTCCTTCCCCGTATGCGCCCCTGTAACAGCCCTTAATACCCGACAACGATTAAACGTCCTTTTTATGTGACTCTGGTCTCCTTCATAATGCTGAAGTTCATGTGACAAGTTTGGTTTTTAAATGATGGCATGAAAAAAAAATAAACTTTTGTGTGTTTTTTAAAAGGACTTTTCTTGAGTCAGGCCTGTATGTCTGCATGTAGCCCCCCCCTCCCCTACACCCCCCCCCACCCACCCACCTAAATCTTACAGGGAATCTTTGCCGAGCTCCAGGCAGCTTTTGTGTCATTAAAACTGTGCGTCAGACTGTCGATGCGAGTGAGCAGCGTCTGACTTCCCTCCACGCTGCCGTTTGGCGCCGAGCTCCCTGCTCATCCGACACCAAAAAAACTCGTCAGGCGGCCGGATCGAGAAACGGCTCCTCGCCGCTCCAAAAAAAAAAATCAAATCGGCCTGGTCCCCGTTTTTGGACATGTGGGCATCGAAGACGCACAGTAGTGACAGCAGCGCTTTGCTGCCGACACGGCAACATTGCAGCGGCATGGGAGGGCAGCAGGCCCGGTGCACTCTGGTTGTTGAAGCGTTTTTTAAATTTTTTTACTTTTGGCCTATTGAGCAAAAGCGAACACGCGCAACCTTTTTCTCTCGTCTCCTCCGGTCACAAAAACAAACACTCATCTGTGCAGTCCCCGGTATGAATAAAGGACCTTCTCCGGAGCCTCACCTCCACCAGCTTCATCATTGGGACGGGATTGAAGAAGTGCAGGCCGCCGAATCGGTCCAGTCTGCCGGTGGAGCTGGCGATGTCAGCGATGGGCAGCGAGGACGTGTTGCTGGCAAAGACGGTGTGTCTGAAAAACCAAAGCGGCGCGGGGGCCGCGCGTTAGTCCTGAACTTGTGAACCCCTCGTCTGGCCGCCTCTTCGGGAGGGACGCCAAACCGCCGCCGCCACCCCCACACCGTTTCAGCTCAGAACAAGGGGATGAAAGGGAATTAGAAATTAATGACAGATCAATAAATACTGATCGGGCAGAAACACGCTTCCCCCACGTGGTGCTGCGCAAACACGGCAACGGCCGGTAATCACTTTCAGATGATGGGGCCGGGGAGGAGGGGCGGGGGTACGCTTACGCTGGCGCCTGCTTGTCAAGCCTGCCGAAGAGATCCTGTTTGATTTTGAGGTTCTCCACGATGGCTTCCACCACAAGGTCCTTGCCCTCGACGGCGGCGCCGGCGTCTGTCGAGGTGGACACGTTCTGCAGGACTTTCTGAAGGAACTCCTCACCTGCCTGGGAAAAAAACGAAGAAGTGCAAAAAAAAAAAAAAAAAAAACAAGGAATATGACTGAGACCGTTATGACGTGACCGTCTCAGCAGCTTTCATCTCGCCGGGTGACCGAGCGTCGCTCGCCTCTGGTTTATCAGCAAACTTCTTCTTGACCACTCTCCTGAGGCTCCCCTCGATCCCTTTGACCGACTTCTTCAGGATGTCCCCGGACGTGTCCACCAGCGTCACCGTGTGGCCGGTCGATGCAGCGACCTTTCGGGAAACAGTGCGAGATGAATGGTTGAGGCTCTTCGGCTGTGAAGTGCAGCAGCGGGCGGTCTCCTGACGCTGTAGCTTTTGCCTTCACTGGCTTATGTGAGCAAATAAAGTGGCAAATGTGCGCAGAAACCAGACGTGCGTGGTCATTCTGAGCTGCATGTGACGTCATTCCACACGGGTTCATGTGCGTATGCGGCGCTGCAGCAATTGGCCTGATATTGCCAGCATAACACCACCATTAGTACGATGATTGTTAATCTAATAAACTTCTTTTTTTGGGGGGGGGAGAAAAATGCCGAAACATGAGCAGCTTCCAGCTCCTGAATGTGAGGATTTGTGCTTGTCTTGGTTATATAAGCTGGCAAAATGTAAAATGTGGTTGGACCCAAACAGACTTGACACCCGTGAGGAAGTAAAAGAGAATTTTCATGATTTTCTAACAATTAATAGGGGCAAACGGAGCCACCAATTAAATAAAAGAAGAAAAAAAATCGCCCAATTAAATAATAATGAAAGTAGCGCTCGGTGGCAGCCCCTATGTGTGCAGTGCTCTCGACAAAGTCACGAAATTATAATTCTCACCTTAAATTCACTGCTCTAAGAAACGGCCACATTTGTTGTTGATGTAAACACACACACACACACACACACACACACACACACACACACACACACACACAAAGCTGCAAATAACGGGATCAGTTTGGAATGCTGCCAAACGGCTTGAAGAACATTTTGGAAATAATAATGATAAAAAAAAAGGTTTCCATCTTTTTACTGATATCCATTATTGCAGTATATATTGTGGAATTCCATTTTAACACAAAATAATAAAGTCCTCGCGCGCGCTAGTTTAGCAGCCGCGGGGTCACGTGACCACCAGTCCGCAGCTGGTCGTGACTGCGGGTTCCTCCATACAAGCGCGGAGGGCGACACCTTGCGGCCGAATCTTATACAAGAAAAAAAACACACAGACACACACACACACACCCCTCCTCGCAGCGCATCGCAGCGCGAGGACGCCGCCACGCGGAGTCTGAGTGTGTGAGTTTGAAACTACGACTGAACTTTTCACACAACTTCCTCAACGGATCGACGCGTCCGGACAATGAAGCTGTTCATTGTTCAAGGAAGGAAGCGGACATTTATGGGGGCGGGGCAGCGCGGCGGGCGTTCGTTAGCGGCTTTTCACGTTATAAAAGAGCGATTAAAACATAAATGGCGCAGCCGCAGCTGGACTTTCAAGTCGCTCGCTTGCGCCCGTAGTGCGGCCGGTCACATGAAAGTGACGCAACACTGTGCCGCAGCGCAGTTTGCACGCAGTTGGCTCAGCGCTTGTGGCGGCTAGCTAGGCGCTAACAGCTAGTCAAGCAGCTAGCCAAACAGCTAGCCAAGCAGTTAGCCAAACAGCTAGCCAAGCAGCTAGCTCGGTGCTAAGTGTCTCGGAGCCGGACCGCGGCGCGCGGCCGCTTACCTGAGCGATGCCCGCGCCCATCTGTCCTCCTCCGATAACCATCACGTGTTTGATGACCACGTTCCGGACGGCCGAGGAGGACAAACCTCTGCAGATCTGGTGAGTGAAGAACGCCATGGTGTGTAATGTTGAGAGTGTGTGTGCGTGTGTGTGTCAGTCAGGTTCTGAACAAGCGCCGCGCATGGGAAGGTCGGCGGTCACGTGGTCCCGCGAACGCATCATGACTTTTCACCCACTTAAGTTAGACGCGCGGGGACGAAGGTGAACAACCGGAGCGCGGCGCGGCGACCACTCACTCACTCACTCACTCACTGACCGACCGACGGGGCTCCTACGGGCGGTCAAGCAGGGTCACTGAGGCGGGAATGGTTCCAGTAACGTCGTGAGAATGTAACAATATTTAAAAATAAATAAAAATAAAAGTTAAAGCAGCAACAACGACAAAATAACTGTGTATGACTAGTATAACACATGGTTACAAAGTGCCTCGCAGAACTCTTATCAAATGAGCATACGATATGATCAGTCATATATAAATAAAAACATAGAGCCTAAGACCTGATCTGATTTTTAAAGAGCAAAATCGGGTAAGGCGCAAACATAATAAAAACATAATTTAAGCCTGCAACATTAAACCCAATTTTTAAAAAAAGGTGTATAATAAAAAGAGAAAATAAGTTTATTCAAGTTGGTGAGCAACAGAAGCCTCTGTGTGAAGTTTTTTTTTGAAGTTTTGACAAGTGACTTAAAATAACGCAACCCTGAGGTCAGCAGAGTTGGGGCTCTAACAGCCGTACTGGTACCATCTAGCTCCTCACACTGTCGAGGAAGTGCTCCACTGAGCTGCCTGAATCACTTATCGAAGACACATTTTCCCGAAACTGGGCGCGAACACTCGGGTTCTCCATGACGGTATTTGTTTTACACTGTCGTAGTCGGCCGGGCGAACAACATGTGCATGTGGACAACTTCACTTATTCGTCAGCATTTTTTTTTTTTCCCCCCCAATAACCATTCGTGTGTGTTCTTCCTTCGCTTCGCCGACGTCCTCCAGCCATCCTGTGCAAACAGCATCTTCTGCCCTTCGTGTGGGCTAATGGAGCGACATACAGAATAATATCTTGGGGCAGAGTTGTTTGCTTTTGGAAGAGTCCCAGCGTCTGTGGCAGCTCTGAGATATTTCATCCCGACAGTCACACAGTAATTCACTTCCCGCAGCCCGACTCCAGCACCAGACCACACGTTTGTGACTTGAAGTGACAGCATTGCTTCATCGTCTCCAATAAACGTCCCGGCCCCGGTCGCTGCGAAACAATGCCAACCGTCGGGTTGTGTATTCCATAAATATTTTTGTATAATGATTTGTTGTTCGTAATGGAGCACATGGCGCAGTGGCGAGCAGTGTGGGAAAATGCTCTGGGTCTGAGAACAAATACATCAATGCAAGATGATAAGTTATTTTTAAAAAATGGTTTCTTTATTCAAAAGGTTGCTAAAAAATCCACAAATCACCTCTGTGAGGAAATCTGTTTGGATATTCTGGACCAGAATAGTAAAATGTTTCTTTCCATAAACGGACCTGCTGATAATTCAGTACTCTGCATCATCAAACAAAAAAAAAGAAGTTAAAATAAATCTTCTAAATTCAAAAGAATAAGACACTGGCCTTAATCAATGAGCTTCTTGATAAACATTATTTTGACAATAGACCTAAAGCATCGACTATTAACTACATATATAACAATGTGAGATCTTTAGCTATTCTGGAACATGTTGAAAAAAAAAAACAACTCTTTCCCTTTTGTGTGACAAAAAGAAAAACTCCAAACAATTTTTCAACACACTTTTGACTGGTTATTTCTGACTGGCATTTTACAGCTTATAGATTCACTAAGTTACTTGAATAATTAAAAAAAAAAATTATAATATTAAAATACATTAGTGAAGTCATAAGAGAATGAGAAAATAGCAGCATTCTGATAAAAACATACTTGTATGCGACATAATTTACTCTGCGGATATCACGACGCTCCGTGAGACGCCAGGGTCCCTGTCGAATGAGCGCCTCCGTTCACAGCCCGTTAAAACCCAACGCGACCGCTGCGAGCGGCGGCGGCGGCCCTGCGTGCGCTCAGCCCCGCGGGGCCACGCACACGGCGAACGGGCAGGGCGCCAGCGTCAGGCCGAAGCGCCCGTGCAGGGGCGGAGCGGCCGACCCCTCCGGGAGCCTGAACGTGAAGGCCTGCAGTAAGCCGGCGACCATCAGGAACAGCTCCATCTTTGCCAGCTGCTCACCCATGCACACCCTGCGACCTGGGGAACAACCGGGAGAAGCCACGATTAGAGCCCGGCAGGCGCCGCATTTCACTCTCACTTTTTCTGGCTGTCCTGGTCCGGCTCGTCCAGAAGCCCAAACTCTTAACTTACTTTTTTTTTTTTTTTTTGTAAAGCTCGTGGCACCTTGTTTTTGAACCATATTTCTTCATTTGTATTTCTTATTTAAAAATTCTGCCTGTTTGTTAACATGGCATCAAAATATAAGCACAGTTTAAGCACTTTTTAAGTTGTATGCAAGTAGAAACAAATGCAGAATTATGTATAAATCTGTGTGGGTTTCGGGTTTTAGCCAGGACTACATCTATTAAGTGCAGTGCACTCTTCCACGCACTGGCCAGAGGTTGAGCACTACACACACGCTGGCCACATGTAAAAATTCACTTTGAATGACCAACAGAGGACAATATTGGCCGGGGGCCGCGGGTGGGTGACGTAGTGAGAGAGAGAGAAAGAAGAGAGGACAAAGGAATGGGAGAAGGAGAGTGGATGAAGTCGCCCAGACCAACAAAAGGGCGTCAATGGTCACTTCATGTTTTTCCCTGCTTTGTTTTTGAGAAAAATACATTTTACCCCTTATTTGTATTGGCAGTGTGTCATTTTCGGAATTCACATCATAAATCTTCGCACATTAAGATATGCCTCCCCCTCCCCCTTCCACTCTGTGTGTGTGTGTGTACATTAAAGACTGCTATTCCCTGTTCACATAAAAAGCAAAAGCCACAAGTGGGTTTTCTATTTTATCTTATTGCCGCTTGATGTTTTTTTTTTTTTTTCAAATGATGGTTAAAAAGGGAGTTTTGCAACTATTGTTTGCACTTGCAACAGATGCCTGATGTTTTGCTGGTTCTGGTGTGGGAAGTTTTGCGAAAAAAAAAAAGTAGTTTCAAAGGCAGCGCCCTCAGCGATCAGAGATGACAGAAATAAATCTATTGGTCCACGTCTCAGTAATACGTCTCATATGAGTGAGGAATTGCATACCGATCCCGAATGGTATGAAGCACTCTTTCCTGAGCAGCTTTCCCTCCGCGTCCAAGAAGCGTGCCGGGTCGAAGCGGTCTGGGTCCTCCCACACGGTGGGGTCGCGATGGACAGACCACAGGTTGGGCAAAAGAACCGTTCCCTTGGGAATGCTGTAGCCTCGGAAAGCTGCGGAGGAGGAGGAGGAGGAAGAGCAGCATGATAACGGGGGTCACCTCGCGCGGAAATGGCAAGAAAACAGCCTCCAATGGAAAAATCTTGTCCGAGAATGTGACGTCTAACCAGCTGGGAATATAAAGATGACCTAGTGAGAAACGTAGGAGTCCCGGGTGTTTTTTTTTTTTAATTTTATTTCTATTTTTCACCTGTAGTCTTGGAGGCCATGTGCGGGATAGCCAGAGGGACTGCCACCGTCAGTCTCTGGACCTCCATGATTGTAGCCTCAGTAAAGGGCAAACTCCCCCTGTCAGTCAGGGAGAGGGGCCGGTGCCGGCCCACCACCGCGTCAATCTCCGCCTGGACCTGGTCTGAAAGGAGGAAGAAGGAAAATGAACACGGCCTCTTATTCAAACACTGATCGTTTCAACCAAACCAATCAGCAAAAACCGAGGACGCCAATTAGAACCGTTTTTCACCACTCGGGGGCAGCAGAAACAAGCTGAGCACAAAGTTGGCAGGTCATCCCATTTTAAGTTGATAGAGCAGGTGAAGTTTTGTACTAATTTTCTGTCAGCTCTGTTTTTGGTCTCCATCGGCTCCTGAGAGAAATATCTGGCTCTCCCGACTGCTAAATGCTAAACTGTGTTTGCCGTTTGGTGCCGAGCAGCCAGACTACCGTGTTTTGGGTTTTTTTTCCCCCCCTCTGAGAACTGCTCGCCTCTGTGTGGCTAAAGTGCGATAGGTCTGGGCTGCCCGGGGACCATGATGCACTGGGCCCCCCTCTTATTCTCTCCCATCCTCTTCCTCATCCATCCCTGCATGTTACTAACTTCACTTCTTCCCTGGAGTTGTTTTCTTGCCTTGTGGAGGCGGAGACCTTTATGGCCATCGTGGACCTCCACCGCTATTACTATCATTATTATATCACTGTAGTCGATATTGCCGCATCTCTGTATCCCTACTCGTCCCCTAGGCGAATGGCAGCCGACCTCCAGCCCGGCTCTGCCCAAGGTTTCTGCCCGTTAAAGGGGAGTTTTTCCCTGCGTCTGACATGGGGGGATTGTTGGGTCTCTGTAAATTAAAGAGTCCAATCTCAACCTGCTCTTCCTCTAAAGTGTTGTGAGATAATTTTTGTTCTGATTTCGCACTATATACATTAAGTTGACTAATGCCTGATGCTTCCAGACGCATTGAAACACATTGAAATTCATAGCTGATCCAACATAGAGGCTAATGTCGTGACTCGCTCACGCACCACAGTCATTTGCACCAAATTTGAGGAGGTGGGGTGTTAAGAATATTTTAGGGGGGCCAAAGCTTCCCTTAGAGATTCTTAACAACGCCACTGGAATTGACTTTCGCTGGTTTTACCTTGGATATCAGGGTGTAAGACCATGTAGAGCAGAACCCACAGAATGGAATTGGTGGTGGTGTCGGTCCCTGCGATAAAGAGATCCCCTATTATGTAAAAGAGATAGTCTTCAGTGAAGCTGCTGTCCTCCTCCCCAGCAGCTTGCTGGGCCAACATCTCCTTTAAGTACATGTCTACAAGATCTCTCGGGTTTTCGGGATCTAACGTGTCCCGGTGCTTTGCAATCAGCCTTTTCAGAAAGAGTGTAATGTCCCCTTCCACTTGCCGTAACTCCTTGAAGACCCCGAACGGCAAGTAGTACAGCAACGGGAAGATGTTGATGAGGACGGCGGCGCTGTTGACGCAGATCTCCAGCCCCCGCGCCATCAGGTCCAGCAGGGTGCGGAACTCGCGGTCCTCGTGGTGGAAGCGCTGACCGAGGATCAGCGAGCAGATGACGTTGGAGACGGCGTTGCCGACCAGCGGGGCCGGGTCCACGCCGGCGCCGCCGGAGCCCTCGCTGGCCCGCAGCAGCTCCAGTTTGACGGTCAGCAGGCCCTGCAGGATGCAGGGCTCCAGGCTCAGCTTCCCCAGGCCGAAGCTCCGCAGCGTGCTGTGGCAGAACTTGCGATGCTTCCTCCACACCGGACCGTAGGGCGCAAAGACTATTCCTGCAGTTCAAGATTGAACCGGGGAAAATGCATGGCTTTATTCATCTACACACACTCGCAGGGCACTTCATGTTTCATCGGCGTGGACCACTCGAACTGTAGCATAAACATGCACACAACAACACTGTCGGAATTGGGGTGGTTATCGTTTTAAAGGCAACATTATGCATATCTTTGCCTAAAATTGTGTGCAATCAAGCCATTAACTGGCTGATATTGCAAAATACAAGGAGGCTGCCATCTGTGGTTAATCCAGCACTCACTGCACTGACAGGTGATTTAATAACAACGTATTTAATGATATCAGTCATCGTGGACCCATGTTTATTCTAACATTAAGCTGGTTTGAGCGCGCCTCTGCACGCACGTCAGCTCCGTTCAGGCAATTTAAGGTCGAACCTCTTTGCAGTGGCCCTTTTTTTTTTATTTTAAACGCGCGCACACCTGCGCCTACCTCGGCGTTTGGTCATGATGGTCACCACGGGGACGTCCGGCCTGTCCGAGAAGGCCTCGGCGTGGCAGGAGAGCGCCTCCCTCACCGCCTCGTAGCCGTTGAGCACGACGATCAGCTGACTCCCCGCGAACAGGCTGTACACGTTACCGTAAACTCCGGCCAGCGCCGCCAGCGCGGCGGCGGGGGACTCGTGGCCGCCGCTGCCGCGCGACGCCCGGCCGAACCTCCTCCGGATGAAGGACGGGACGAGGAAGGCGCCGAAGTTGCCGACGACCGGCAGCGGCTTGGGGCCCGGGGGGATGTTTGCCAGGCGCCGCCGTCTCCGGTAAAAAATGAGCAGACGGCACGCGACTGACAGCGCTATCAGGGCGACGATGTTGACTTCCGGTAGGAAGCCGCTCAGGCGCTGCAGCCATTGCGGCGCGGCCATAGCGTCGGAGTTACGGTGCTCGGTTCGGTAAAAGCATTGTTGTTGTTGTTGAGGCCGGGGCGGCGTGACCGCTGCCAGCCGCCGCTCACAGCGGAGACACCTTCATACTGCAGCTCTACCGGCGTTGTTGTGAAACCATACGGCGCCAGGCAACGTGATGCCATTGCTGGCTTCCTATTGGCCAGAGTCAGCGGTGGCCTGCTGTGATTGGTTTGCTTGGCCGCCGATGGTTTGTGGGTTTCGCAATCCCCACAGCGTGGTCTCACAGGGTCAATTTGCCGGCCAGCTAAAATAAAAGAGGGTAAAACTCATGGTGTAGAATAATTTAATTGTTTAGATCAGTGCGTTTCTACCATCTGATTATGGAACGCATTACAAACAAAGGGGGGCAAAAATCAACAGAATGGGTTTGAAGAATAAATATGTTAAACAGGAAAGACACATCGACATACAAATACCTTTTTTTTAAGTGGTCACACAGTAACATCTGGGGATTCAAAATATGCCCATATAACAATAACTGAAATAATCAGATGTAAAATTATGGTCAATCAGTCCACTGAAGTTTTCTCAAGAGTTCAATGCGGAGTCACAGAAAACCCTACATTTAATTATCTCATTAAATGGCATCTGCCTTCGTTACCCCACCCCTCTCTTTATAGCTGGATTTTCTGTCCTCCTTCTTGCGCTCATTAGTTTTTGCAGCATAATTAATGCTGCGCGCTGAGCAGATGCTGTGGTGGTCGACGATGAACAGAGGAGAGTCATCGGCGACCTCGGAGCAGCAGCCAAGAACATGAGAAGCTGCAGAAGACTGAATGGGGAAGGTGGAATCCTCAGCATCCCAGTGGTCATGGGAGCGCAGAGAGGCTGTGATTACCAAATTGTGAGGGTAGATAATTTGTAAAATTACTGAGATCTATAAAATAACAACTTTATTTCCTAATGATTTAATAAAGCAAAAGAAACACTTAATCCTTCATGTGGTCAAGCTTTAATATGACATTACAAGTTTGAGACTACTGCTAAGATATACACATTTAAGGCCTCTAAAATGGTTTGAAACTAATAAAATAAACATACTGGAAAAAAGAAAACCAAACAAAAAATACAGCAAGACTTTTAAAGGCAGTTTTGGAACACCTACTGACATTTAGTTAACACACTAAGGCACCTTGTGACTTGAACACACTGATGTTGAGGTAAACCCTGTCAAGAAATGAAAGGGCTACAGTAACAGATCCAAAAATCAAGTCTTTGCATTCGGATCAATTTTGGTCTAAAATTCATAAAAAGGAACGGAACCACGAATCATTTACAAAAAAAAACAAACAATGACAACATTGCATTACTTTTTCCTCATAAATAAATTAAAGCTGCAGAAAATTAAAAAAAAACAAAAAAAAGAGAAGACAACTTGATTATCATTGTACACACATTTTAGCTGAAACACTTCTTTTATAGCTATGCAACTGCTACCATTATATTCCTGCCCGAGTGATAAGACTGATTGACTGAATGAATGAATGCCACTTCAGTGGATTATCTAGCAACACTTCTGGGGTCATCGGGGGTCCTCTCACTCCTCCCGTGTGCTCTGGACCATAGAGTACTTTTTGCAGGGGTTCTTCAGGCATGCAGGGGGCCAGGTGATTGGCCAGCTGTACGAGCATGGCACCGCCACTTGGACGTTGCGCTCCAGGAAGTTGAACAGAGGGTTCCACCAGGTGTTCGTGAGGTAGTTGTTGGGTGAACATTTCAGAGTCTGTCGAGGGAAAATAACGGAGCTGTGAGCATGTGTAACGAGGCAAGTTATTTGTGAGGAGAGTAGATTGGAATTTTGAGGAAAAGAAAATGCGGGCTATTCATGGGAACATATCCAATCTGATACACTTATTCTGATGCACAGCCCAAAATGTATGCACTTAAGGTGTTTAATGTAATCATGTGCAATATATACAGCATTCCCTTTAAATATAAACGTTTACAAATTTAATGCGACTTTTAGCGAGTCCTTTCAGCTCAGCAAAAAACGGCCATGTTTCATCAGACAGACAGTAAAGTCTGGCTTGCGCTATAATTAGTGTGTAACAAGGTTCAATGAGAGTGGAGCCTTTAGCCCTGCAAGCTTTTATTCACCCTCTTTTACATACACACACACACACGCACGCACGCACGGACACACACACACACACACACACCAACCTGTAAGTTGGCCATGGTGTGGTACCACCAGAACAGGCGGGATGTGATAAAGTAGGCCACGACAACGTCCACGCTGTAGTGCTCGTGCGCCACCAAGATGCACACCACACCCACGGCACTCAGCAGCCAGCACATCAAATGGTACCACCAGAATGAGCGCGGCGAGTCTGGGGAGAGCGAGAGCAGAAGACGACAAGAGCGTCGGCAATGCTGACAACAGCCGGCCCCCGGAATCTGGTGCCTGGCTTTCCCGAGAGTGGGAAAAAAAAAGCGGTCCGAAGCAAGGCAGTGGAAAGTGGCAGCGGCAGCGATACAAAAACTAACAGGGCTGAAGAAAAAAAGTGAAAAAAAGAACCTTCTGCCGGGAGATGTCAAGCAGACCGCAAGTTTCGGGTATTTTTACATCTGCCAAGCTGACGCCACCCTTTCACTGTCTCTAGCAGGTTTATGCAAAAACTATCTGAACCATTTTTTTTTTTTGTTTTTACCAAACATGGTGAGAGAGTATACCGTGGGCCAAGCTCAGACCCATTCCATCTTGCTGTCAATCCATTAAGCTTGGTGATAAACAGTATTTTCTTTACATTGCGACTGATGGGGGTTTGTTTTCTCCAAATTCTCCGTGTTCATGCAAAAAAAACAAAAAAACTGGCAGCCAGTTTTTCATGAAAATTGGTGGCGAGGTGGCACACGGGTGATGGGATAATCCATCAAATTCTGAGATTGGATCTGAACTTTTTTCCTCAGGAAATATTACAGCAACCTTGGTGGAGACGTGCACACTAAAAAGTGCCTTTAAAGTAAATATGTTTTTAACTTGTTTTTTTTTATATATATATATACAAACATACAGTATATCCGGCGATACACAGCTTTACATGATATACAGCATTTCTGGTAAAAATCTGCTGTCAAATTTTGAATATATGTAAAAAAAAAAAGTCAGTTATTTTGTAGATCTTCAGTGTCTAGAACATCTGTGTGCGGCCAGCCGTATAAAATAATAATGGAGGAATAAATACTACTAATAGTAAAGGATGCGCATCCCAACAGACACATCTACCGAATATATTATTCATGGGGCGCTCTAATCGATGTTCCATACGGGCAAACAAACAAGTGTTGCCTTGAACACTCACATTCCTTGATGAACAGATAGGTGAGGGTGAGCATCACCGTGTGTCCGCTGTAGAGGAAGTCTCCGCACATGAGGTGGGAGTTAGTGATGGAAAGACCGCCACCAGAAATCAGTCTCAGAACCCGCTGGATCTTTGCCTGAGAGTCTCCATACAGCTGATTTGGGAGATGGGGAACAAAAGCAGGTTAACAGCGACATTTTATCAACCCAGGGGCATAATGTTTAGAGGGGCATCACCCGCTGAGCGTGGCCATATCTTTTGCGCTCAAAACTATTTAGGATAATTCTCTTTGCACAAGCTAACACACTTAAAAACGGTGCCAGAGTTTATTTCTTTTTTTTCTTTAATTCTTGAGGACAAGACAGTTATTAAATTGTTCAAACCCTCGACCCTTCTGAACAACACAGTCCAGGAGCGAGGCCTCTGGGAGAGCCGGGTTTTGATCTAGCGCTGATGCACTGCACCGTTGTTGATGTCACGAGGCAAAGTGGCCTTTTTATAGCTGCCCCTCTCCGGTGTGCCTGTGCACAACGAGTCCCAGAGGCCGCGGGAGAGCGAGCAGCTGAGCAACGAGCGCTCGGGGCGCTAGCGTGCTATCACTCACCTTAGGGGCACAAGTCATGTGCATGCCAGGTACGGGCAGGGTGGTGATGTACATGGTGACGCAGCGGTACAGGTACAGGGTGCCGATGAGGAAAAAGAACCGCCTGCTCGCTATCGACCTGCGAAATGGACGAAGTGCCACAGTGGAAAGGATGCAGCAATGTTGCAACGGTGGAGGTGTTCAGATCTAAGGAATGCAGACGGCGTCGCTCGACTTAATGAAATCAACGCGGTGTCAAATTGGAGAAATTGAATCGTAGCAACGAGGCTGCACGATGTCTACGGAGGGTTTTTCCAAAACACGCTCCATCGTCATCACTTTCTTACTTCCGTCGCTCAAAGCATTTCTCGTCACGAGATTTTTTTTTCTTTTCTTCCGTTGTTCCTCTTTCTTTTATCCACGGGGCAAAGAATTCTCACCTCCAGGGAGAACTTCGAAACATAACCGCGCATCACCGCGAGGGCCGTTTTCGTACACTATAATATACAAAGCATTTCCTCAGCAAGGCTGGCAAATTATAGCACGCGACCACAGAGCAGTCAGCTATGTTGTAGAAAAAGAAATATCGTAGTGCCCCACGACTTTTCATGCGCTGCAGCAAGAGCCCTCACTTGTATCTGAAGAAGAACAACTGGATGATCCAGATGACCAGCAGAACCATGCCGTTCACCTCCGTCACCGTGAACGCCCACTTGACCCTGTCGATGTAGTCGAAGAACTTATCGGGGAGCGGCGGGCTGCTTTCTTTGGGCGGGACCCGCTCGTGGACGACCGTGATGACGACCGTGGTCAGGACCAAGTTGAAGACGGCATAAAAAAAAGCCACGGCTGTCTTCCACCACTCCATGGGCAGGCGGTTGCCCTTGGACTCCGCCATGGATATTTTCACATAGTCATTATGCCTCCCGATGCCCTTGCGGAACCCCCGCTTCGTATCCTCTCCGCCAGGCTTGTGGACGGGGCAGGTTTTGCCGCTGCCGGGCGCAGCGCCGCCCTCCATCCCTGGTTTGAGGTGATCAGTGGCAGAGTCCCTCGCATCTACAAGATCCTGCGATGCCATGGGTGCCTGCTCTGTCCATTCACGGACACGGCGCTTCTGGATTGAGACTTTTCAACTGGTGACGGGAGAGAGAAAAAAAAAAAAAAAAGAGGGAGGTTAGGGATTGACGTAAGCGCTTGGTTTGGAGGGCACGATTCACTGCACGACCTTTTTTGCACAAGATGGAGAGAGGAGACACAAGTGCTTGCTTGCGTTGGCTTGTCAAAACCACATAAAAACAGGGAGTAAAAAAAAAATAAACTAATCATTTCCACCGTTAAGCTGTATGCAAATAGTGTATTAGAAGAGCGTGCAAATGAATTCTGGCAAGCTTGAACAACGCTGAATTTTTTTTTTCTCCTCGAAACAACTCTCTCAAATGCGTCAAAATTTTCCCAACAGGCTTTTCAATTCATTCATTGATTCACGTAACAATAGCTGCGATAGCCAAAAAAGGCAAAAATGATGCTAAAAAAAAAAAGAGAAGAAAAAAAACAGAAGTGACAGCTTGGTCGAACTAGATTAAGGCCCCCTGGCTGCATACCTCCATGAACCAATCAAGTTACAGCTACCAACCACGTCTATCCATAATATAGGAGAAGACTTTGAATGAGCTGCATTAAATGGATTCCCAGCGGGAAAATGCCATGACTTCATCATCACCTTGACCTCTAAACTCTTATCAGTTCCTCTTGGAGTCCAAATGAACATTTGTGCCAAATCTGAAGACTTTGTTGGTGAGTGATGAGTTGAAGGGTAGAATAAATGCCTTAAATGCCCATTTTGACACGACTGGTTTCTGTAGCTTAAATCATGCGGAAGTAGTTAAGCAGCAGAAAACATTCAAAGCAGAACTGGCAGCCTTTAGAGCACCATTTTCATTTGAATGACTTTTTTTCTCTGGGAGTAAAAGTTAATATTTGGAAAAGTTTAAAAGGTACAAAAAAGAAGTTTCGCCCTTTCACCTTAAAAAAGCTGAACATTGTGATACTTTTATGATTTACGTGTCTCAGGTAAAGGCCCCCGCAGCTGGTGAGCGGAAGAAAAAAAAGGATAGCAGAAGAAGAAAAATGTATTTCGTGCAGAAAATGCGGGTGAATGCTGACTGGAATTGGTGACCATCTAGTGATTAGTTACGAGATGAGCAGAAGTTGGGATGAGCCATACACCCGATCGGGGTAAAAAAAAAAAAAAAAAAAAAAATGAATGATCACATCAAAGATATGAAAAGCAGATCCTCCACTGCGAAGAAAAAAAAAAGAAGTACTATTTTTGAGTCCACAACCACCAGCTCAACCGAATGCGGTTCTGTGAGTGAGCACTATGTGTTACATTTTCCCTCCTTGAAACGTTGCAGTTTGCATGCTCAGCCCGAACTCTTCTCCTCCACGTTGCTCTGGCTTCACGCCTCTGCAGTCTGCTACTATGGACACCTCAAACAAAACACTGGCCTGATGCATCAGGCAATCTTCCTGCCCATCATATTAGCGGGGCGCAGCGCGGCGGACCTCCGCCAGTGTTCATGTTAACGCTTCCGGGGAAACCAATGGGAGCGTCCGCTGACGCGAGTCTGCGCGCTTTATGGAAATGTCCGCTGACGCGAGTCGGCTGGTCTGCGCGCTTTATGGAAATGGCCGTGACGTATCACCACCAGCTGCGTGACTGAGATATGTCGGAATATCTCATGTTTTAAAAACAATGGGGTTTGAGGGGTTGAGTTACAAGTTACCTCGGATTTAGGCAGGATGCAATCACTTTAAACAATAGCAGTGGATTTTCAGCCGATTTTGCGCCATCTCGCTGACTAACACGCGGACAGACCGACAAACAGATGGCAGAGACGGCGGAACCTCCTCGGTGCCGGTGACGGTTGTCTGCAATGAAAGTCTCTGGATCTTGGAAGCGGATCGCGAGCAAACTCCATCGGGAAGGCGCGCTTGGCTCCGACGGTATTGCCTTTTTCCTCATGGAAAATAGCATGTACGAGACAGCCGGCGGTGCTGAGACCCAGAGGCGAAAGCTAAGCGATGACACCCAGAGGATACAAACACAGTTGGCAGATGCAATATTTGTTGATGAGCTCCTTTCAGTTAATGACTCGCAGGAGCACTACAGCATTTTCCATAACGTCTACATGCTCGTCTACCGCATCATCGTATCCCCCCCCCCCCTCCCTCCCCGCCCCCCCCATCTAAAAGGCTTCTGGTGCCTTTAACAGCTTTGCTGGGTTTGAGAATCCTGCTGCCATCTCTAAAAAAAAAAAAAAAAAAGAAGAAGAATCATATCAGCAGCAGAAAAACACGTTTACTTGACTGGAGCACGGCGGCGGGACACCAGCTTGGACAGGAACGGAGGAGGCAGGGATGCGAGAGAGTTTCCGAAAGTATCAGATTCCTCATAATCAATTTTTGGGAAAATCATATTACAGCTGACAAACATAGATTCGCCCTCTGTTACGCAACCGATGGATGGCAAACCATTCCCGCGGCACTACGCCGACCGTGATGGCTAATCACATCCACGCCAACGGACGGACAATATCGGATATTCACAACTGCAGGCCGCTTCTGTGAGGGGCTCCTGCGCGGCGCTCGCGAGTCGCGCCGCAAGTTGGGTCGGCTATTTACGACCAGGACGGAAGTGGAGTGTGCTGCTCGCGCAGGACGGCGGTTACGACGCGAGCGCCGCGTCCACTCACACAGGCGCGTGTGGCTTTCATGATGAAGCGAAATTCACCCCATTTCCTTCTCTAATATTAAGCGGCTCCTCTGAAGCGTGTGACAAGCGCGCTGGTCTCTTTTCGCCTTCGTGCGAGCGTCATTTTCTTGCACGACGGTCGGGGCTCGGTGCCATTCTCGCCCGCTAAATCTCTGCGAAGGCGGTCGGATGAGGTCGAGAGAAGCGACTTTGTGCTGGGAGAACGACTCGAGGCCCAATCACGCTTTCACAACCACACACATGTCTCTGCAGTGTCGCATAAATGTCACACTAAACGCAGCCGGCGCCAAACGGGGTCACTTTAAATCATACATTTTTTTGAGCAAATTACCAGTGTGGTTGTTGTTTTTTTTGTTGGCAGCTCATTGTTTCACTACGGGGTGGATTTTTTTTTTTTTTTCCTTTTAAAAACAGTCCATTTTGTTGTTTATACTCATTGTGTTTGTGTGTGTGTGTGTGTGTGCTGTGATAGATGTGGAATTCGGGTACAGAAGAAATGGGAGGAATATATATTTCCCAGAGTTCACTGTGAGACTAAACTGTGTGTACTGTGCATGTGGGGAGTGTCTCCATTAGCCTAGTCTTTCACTGCACTGCCCCCCTCCCTCCACACACACACACACACACGCACACACACACACACACACACACACACACA
>CAAKHG010027241.1:5500-22881 GCA_901007715.1 Dactylopterus volitans | reverse complement strand
TAGGTTTTTTTTTTTTTTTTTTTTTTTTCCGATGTTTGCTAATTTCTCACATAAGAGCACGCACTTTTTTTTGCGATTTATAATTCATAGCGAGCACACGGGGGAGATACCCAGGGGCTGGCTGCGCATGAGTAACACAGCACAAGGAAATATTCAATTTTTAATATGGGATACGAGGTGAAAGGCTCGGATGGAAAAAAAAAGAGGTAAATCGACAATACGGCAGGTAGATGGGAAATTTAATTCAATCCCCTACATGCCTACTGTACACCGACCAGCCATAACATTGTGACTGCATTTTGACCATAGATTATAATGCAACAGCCCTGCAATAAATTCTCCCTGGAGGAGGACTTTTATGTCGGAATTTTTATTGAATCTGTTTGAGAGAGAGGTGTGGACATGTTTTAATGATTTGCGATGCTGTTGAACTGCGCCGGGTTATACTTTTGTCACGTATGGGGTCGCGTGACCAAAATATTGGGGACACCTCTCAGTATGGCCCAGGACCCTTCAGCAGCATCAGTGCCAGTCACAATCACTGGAAACGTATCGGCGCCTCTCTCAAACAGATTCAATAAAAATTCAACATAAAACTCATCCTGAGGGGAGAATTGATTGGAGGCCTGTTGCATTATGTTCCATATTACACATGCTGTGGTCATAATGTTATGGCTGGTCGGCGTATAACAATGAGCCACCGGGTAGAAACAGCTCCTCGGCCGCGGGTTGATGACCCCGCCCCCGCCTCAGGCGCCCCTTCCCCGCCCTTAACTGCCATCCGTGTGTCAGAAAGTGAGGCTCTAGTCAAAATACTCCTCGCCGCAGAGGTGTGCGAGTCCGATCGGTCCTCGCAGGGATGGAGGTGCGACACCAGGCGCGCCCACTTTAGTCACATTTGTGCTATTGAGTGATTTATTTGCTTCTCTCCGCACTGAGTGCGGCTCCACTTGTGTTTGCTGGGTCAAGTGTCCTCTCATTATTGAACACTCCACGCCGGCGACGTGCTCACGCTTCACCACCTCATTTCCTATAATAGGATGCTTCCTCTGCCCCCCCCCCGTGTGTGTGTATGTGTGTGTGTGTGTTGTTTTTTTTTATGGATTTTGCATTGTCTCTCCACAGATGATTAATACGCTTATTGATACAGGTTTCCCCGCAGATCTTACGTGATGAATAAAACGAGCTGTAAACAGAATGAGACAACAATCGACCAAACTGAATAATTAATGTTGGTAAAGGCGATTTGCCGGCGAGCGGCGTCATATCACCTCCAGCCGCCAGGCTCGTGTGCACGTTAATGTCGTGCGCCACGACACGCTCGAGTTATTTTGAGCGTGAGGCGACAGTGCAGCACTAGCGAGAGGAGCTGTTAGCGATCCAATGGTGCTAAAGCTAGGTTAGCTTTAGTTAGCTGAAGTCACTGGCTGCAGTTTAATTAGGATGAATATGGCAATGAATGCAGCCAGTGAACCAAACGGCTCAAACAAAACCAGTGTGTATTACTTAGTACGGGGACGTGGTGTCGACCTGCCTCACGTCAGCGTACGTTGGTAAATAATGAGGACAAGAACTCCCATGATTCCACACTACTTCATAACAGCCAAATACATCATGTGGTATTTGTTCTTATGAAAATATGCATAATAGCAAACCTTGTGTATTGTGTTTTTTAAGAGGACAATGTTTTATGGTCTGTACCAAAAAAAAGAATCAATAACAGTTTATTGGCAGACCAAATTTCAGTTTTACCAGCTATCAAATTAAATTAAAATGTCACATAGTAGCTTGTATTTGGTCCAATAAAAAACTAAACTATACTATATGTAGTATACATACTATACTGGACTATACATACGATATATTTTATAATATATATCATATGTATAGTCTTTTTATCTTTACTATATTATATATTTCATCTATGCATACTGTATATCCATCCTGCTCTGTCTCTCTCTTTCTCTCTGACTATCTATTTATCTATCAGAGATATAATCTGAGTTGTCTCATGTCAGTTATACAAAGGTATCTACTTTTTTTGGTTGATAATATTTCATGTTTGCACACTAACAATCACCTGTGACCTGTTATGTGACCACTAATTCCACCGCGTGCTCCTCAGTCATGAACCTGGATCGCGTGGAGAACCACACCCACGTGCGGCGGCGTTTCCCGCGCTACCACACAACCCTGTTCCGCGGTCAGGCCCTGTGGGACCCCAACACCCATGTGGTGCTGCCCCCCGCTGCCCTGGTGCCTCAACGACAGCAGCAGCACAGCTGGAAGGAGAGGGAGCGCACGGAGAAGGAAGGTGAGACCTCGCGAGCGCGTCGAAAATGCGCCAGAGAGAGTGTGTGGCCAAGAAGGGAAACACTCACGCGGAGCCTCTCCTCTCAGCCTCCGCCCCTCAGAACGTCGCCCCAGCCACCGTCAGCGTCTCGGCCAACCAGACGGGAGAATACACCGCCGCCAGGCGCACCGTTTCAATGCCCGAGCCGCCCATCACCATCGTCATTTTGCTGATCTACCGCAGTCTGGGCGCCGCGCTCCCGCCCAAGTACCACACAGACCGCCGGGGAGTGAGGTGAGGGAGGGGCCAGCCGCAGAGGCCCGCGTCACCCGTGCTTGCTCTTTCTGTACCAAGCAGTCCACTCCAGTTGGATGAGGGCATTCTCAGATTATCAATTTGCCAGGGTTTAATGAATAATTCAAAAATGCGAGAGCCCCGCTGATCATTTCGAGCGTGCTTTCCAAAAAAATACTCGCCCGTGCTTCACATCTCCACCGTCACATTCAGCTCCACTTTCTGCCTGATCTGGCAGACGCACAGACCATGTAAGGCTGCATTCTCTCTGCCCCGCTCCCCCCCGCCCCCCCACCCCTCCTCTCAGGCTTCCCCGCCATCCGGTCATGAACTCCCCGGTGGTCAGCATCTCCGTGTACAACAACCAGACGTTTGTGGGTGGGCACCTGGACCAGCCGATTCTGCTGGAGTTCAAGCTGCTGGAGACGGCCAACCGCAGCAAGCCGCTGTGCGTGCAGTGGAACCACAGCAGCCAGTGAGTACAGACCGATAAATGCACACACACACACACATACACATACCTGAATCTCAGTGTGTGTTTTGATAGCATCTCCATGCCAAAAGGTTGACGCGGTTGACTGCATTTCCACCATCTGTAAGGACGGTGTTTTTGTTGCCATGGCACATTTGATGCATTATTGACAAATGGTTTAAAATCAGTCTGAATGCGTCATGAATGCAGATGTCTGTGTGAGCCCGTGCCAGGTAAGTTTTCCTGTGAGATCTGATAGTGTGTGTATGTGTGTGTGTGGCAGGGGAAAGCGGGGAGCATCTTTTTATCTTTGTCTTTTTTTTATGAATTTTATTATTTTTACTACCTCTCTCACTTATCTTTTTTTTTTTTTTTTTTTTTGGCTAGGAATTAAAAGTAATTTCCCCCCGGGGATCAATAACGGATCCCGACTCTCACTCTGATCCCGGGGTCTTCAGGAACGCGCGTGCCAAATTAAAAGCCGTCCCTGCTCTAATAGTCGTAGCCGAGGCAAACAAACGACGGCGGAGCCTCCAAACGAAGCAGGGGAGCAACAGGCGGGAGATAAATGGGCCGCGGCCCCCGCCGAGAGCGGCCGCGGCGCTTTACGGCGCCACAGAAAACGCTCAGCAAATCTATTTTTGATGGAGCCGCGCGGAGCAGAGCGTCGCCGGCGGAGCACCGTTGCACAGACAACGGCCGACAGCTTCCGCAGTCCTGCTAATGGAGATGTGATGAGCATGCTTATCATACGGGCGCTTTTTTTTTTTTTTTTTTTTTTCCACATGAATGCAAATCTGCTTCATCTTCCCGAGCCTGACATGTGGGCCCCTCCTCCGCAGGTACGAGGTGGGAGGCTGCTGGACGGTGAGGGACTGCATGGTGGTGTACAGGAACACCTCGCATGTCCGCTGCCAGTGCCAGCGACTGGGCACGTTCGGGGTGCTGATGGACAGCTCGCAGAGAGAGGTTGGTGGTCGTCCACAGTGATCAGCCATAACATTACGACCGCTGCACGTTTGCCATAGACCACAATGCAACAGCCCGGCGATCAATTCTCCCTTCAGGAGGAGTTTTATGCTGTTTTTTTTTTTTTTCTGAATCTGTTTATTTTATTTATTTTAATATTTTAATGATCGTTGTTGGAACTGTAATTTGTGATGCTGTTGAACTGTGCTGGGTTACACTGAGGGGTGTCCCTAACATTCTGGTCATGCCATTCATGTATTAGGGTATTAATGTTATGGCTGATTGGTGTTTGCTATCTTTTGGAAGTTTATTTTTAGGTCATTTACAAGACATAGTTTACTGTTGTGACACGTCAATTATGTGGGATTAACTTTTTTGGGCTGATTGGATTATTAGGCAACTTAAATTCCGCCTTTTGGTCAGTGTTCTTCATATTTTGTCACAAATTACAGTCCCAGTAACAATCATTAAAACATATCAACACCTCTCTCATACACATGCACGGGTTTTTAGGTTATGGCTGGTCAGTGTAGATTTAAATTCTTATCGTGAGGCACGTACTGGATTACATGCGCGTTTCCCATTGGTCTGTTTGTTGTGTTTTCCATTTACCTCTCGTATTTTCTTCCCCATCCCAGCGTCTGATCCCGTTATTGCTGGCTCTAGTCCTTTGAAAGACTTAAATCCAGCCTGACATTTCCAAGGCTGGCGGAAGCCTTGTTGCGGTTGTTGGAGGATTTTTTTTTCAAGGTTCAACTCGAACCTCCTCGCCATCACACTGATGAATCCCGATCTGGAGACGGGAGACCTCAAGGGATCCGAAAAAGCTTACGCCTCCGTACTTGAGCGAACACGTTAAAGCCCCTCTTACATATTTTTTCTGACTCCCGGCCGAGCGCGCGTCTCATTAGCCTGTCGCGGCGAAAAGAGGAGATGCGGAGATGTTGACGGCGTGATCAGATCTCGTAATTAAAAACCCGTCGGCGTCGGCTAACGCGCGCCGGCGGCTCTTTTATTTTTTTTTTTGAGGGCCTCCGAATGCAGCGATGAATCAATTTCATGCTTTGGATCTGGTCCGGTTCCTGTGGCAGATTATCCAGTTTGCGCCAATCAGCCGGAGCGGTTTTGATGATGTCTCTCGGTTTGACGCGCCGCTGTTTTATTTTCAGACCTCAAAGAACGCGCCGCCGCCGCCGCACTCGTTTGCTCGAATTGCAAATGAAGACGCGGCGATTCGGCGCCTCGGAAGCCGTCGCTTCGGCCCGCCTCTGCCTGGCTTCACCGCGCGCTTGCTCGTCTCTTGCACCATCTTCCTCATCCGCGTTTGCCTTGAACTTCTGTGCTTTATTTGTTGTCACACCTTTTTTTTTTGTTCCTGTTTCCCTGCGCCCCCCCACCCCACCTCCTCACCTCTCCATCCTCCCTCTCCCTCGGAGCAGCAGTTGGAGGGCGACCTGGAGACGCTGGCCCTGGTCACCTATTCGTCCCTGTGCCTCTCCATGCTGGCGCTCCTCCTCACCGTCCTGGTGCTCTCCT
This sequence comes from Dactylopterus volitans, assembly GCA_901007715.1. Lineage (NCBI taxonomy): Eukaryota > Metazoa > Chordata > Actinopteri > Syngnathiformes > Dactylopteridae > Dactylopterus > Dactylopterus volitans. The sequence continues at coordinate 17,317 of CAAKHG010027241.1, read as the reverse complement.
GCCTGCGGGGCCTCAAGTCCAACACCAGGAGCATCCATGCCAACACGGCGGCGGCCATGTTCCTGTCGGAGCTGGTGTTCCTGCTTGGGGTCAATCAAACCGAACAGCAGGTAGAGACTTAAACTCTCCATTTTGTCTTGTCCTTCTGTGACATGTGAAAGATTTTTTTTTTTTTTTTTTTTACAGTAACAGTTATTCAAATCTTATGTTTATGTATTCTGATAAGATTGCAGCCTTTTTTTCTCAGTCTAGAGCAGGAAAAAAAGAAGAAAAAAAAACCTGAAAGTATTTTTTGGGTTTGACTTACTGTGACTGATCCACGTCCCTCGTCAGCTTCCAGAGGTGACGTAACACGTAGCCACGTTGTTGAGGACCCTTCCCCTGTGCAGCTCTACATCATTTTTGCTTCACCGTGCACTTGTTAGGTTTTTCTATTAAGCTCAATAATTGCGCGTTCCCCCACTCCCACGGCCCCCCTCGCCGTTTCCCCTCCCTCTCTCTCGTGACCGCTCTCTTTCTGCTTTTTGTTACATCACAAGCGTGTGTGTGAGGAGCAGCAAGTCTTGTTATGACAGCGCTGCGCATATGTGCTCACTCAGCATGAAATCCAATTAATTAAGCCCCCCCCCCACACCAAAAAAAAAGAAAAAGAAAAAGAGAAAACAAGTATACAGTCCCTACAGTGCGACTGGTTACCTCCAGCTGAACAGCATGTCCACCCATTCAAGTGCATCATGCTTGGGAGAGCGTGTTAGTGCTCGCAGTGGTGGTGTGTGCTCCTGCTTCGCAGCCATCGCTATGTTTGTTACTTCTGTCTTTTCATGGGATCGCTGCACGCGTCCGTGCGTACGTGTGTGTGTGTGTGTGCGTGCATGTGCATGTGCGTGTGTATGTGTGTGTGTGTTGGGGGAAGGCGGTAGAAGTGTGACATTCACTGCTGGCCAAGGCTGCTGCCCTCTTTTCTTCAGGCTGTGTCTTCTTTTAAATGTACATTTTGTGACTTGCCGGTTTGCCTCCTTTAACATAAAGATACATGATAATTAATAACGATTAATAAAGATTTTGTCCTGGAGGGGTTAAGATATTATGACTTGACAGCTGCGGGAGCTACACGTGAACATTTGATATTTAGAGTAATCTGGAGTAACATTATTGGCATGTTCATAGTGTGTTTTCTTTGGTCTGATTGGGCATGGGAAGTTTAATTTGATACATGTTAGTATTTTGATTGGTTAATTATCAGCGAACGTCCACCGCAGCCCACATGAGCCCTGCTGGAAAAGCAATCCCAGTGTTCAGGTGTCTGTCATGTCTGGGAGGTGCATTCAGGTCTCTCAGGGGGAAGAAAAACCCAAAACCAAAAACAAAACAAAACATGGAATCACAGAAATCTCATAAGTAAATTTAACCAGCAGTCGTCACTACGTGTTTCGAGTCTCAGCGACTCCACCTCCAGATGACACATTTAACTCCAAAAACGTCCAGATTGCTGTTTTCAAGCCGTTGCTCTTCTTGGCTTTCAATCGGCGATTTGCTAACAACACACCTTTTTGAAACCAGAAACACCCCGATGCTTTAATGCTGTATCCCGCGGCAACGCCCGATAGCCTCGCATGCGTCGGCGGCGTGGGTCCTTCTCGGGGGGAAGGTGACTCTCAAGCGTCAGGTTCAGTTAATCCAGCGCCACTTCGCCGTGAGTGGCGTCCTTACTTATTTGGCCAAACCAACTCGGCCGACCGGAGTTCAGATGCACCTCTCCAGACGTGATTGGATGCGGCCTCTGGGGGGGAATTTGTGGGGAAAAGCTTAAACGCTAACATTCTGCATTATTCATGGGGGACCGCCAAACCAAAGTGCCCTGGATCCTGCCGATATCGCTCCGTCTAAACCGTCTTATTATGCTTATTCATGGCTGCAGAGTTCACGTGGGCACGAGCGCAAGACAAGCAGCAATAAGCCAACCGCAAACTGAGCTATATAACTATATAGCAGTTTTGTTTTTGTTTTTAGAAATGCACCAATGCCCGTTTCTAGCAACTATGAGCTATTGAATTACAGTAACGTTTTAAACCATTTAAGCAGAAATGTGCTTTTAAACAAGCCGATAACCCCCCACCCTCCTTGAAATCAGGATGCACGTTAACGTCATGTTTTTTTCCCTTCTACATAACATAAATACACTGTATTTAATAAATGCTTTCAAAATGTTATGCAACCCGGAGCTATGGAAGCCATCATGGCGTTCTGTGTAACTTTCCAGCCCACGGTGCTCGATGTTGTTCCCATAATGGCGCTCTGGGGTGTTATTACTATAATCAAGCACATTAACGGCAAGTCATTTTCGTTCATGGCAGCTATTTCCTGAATTTCCCGCAGCCCCTCGCCGCAAAATTATCCGCATAGGTAATTAAATCATGAGCGCGTGTCACAGCTGACACTTGCTGCGCCGTAACAAAGACTTGTTGGTCGCTCGGCGAGACGTCTGCTTCGCTCAAAGAGGGGGGGGAAGAAAAAAATCAATATGGAGGATAACATATTTCCCTCCATCACATCATCTGTGGCTCACCCGTCTCTGCAGTTCTCCATCTTCCTTCATCTCTCCTCCATGTCCTTCACTCTTCCTTCTTTCATCCCTCCCCCCTCTGATCATTGATCCATCTGTCTTTCCTTCTGCTATCTCCATCATCTCCCTCCCGCCTTTGCCTTCGTCTCCTCGCTTCCCTGAGTCATCATCTTCTTCTTCTTCTCTCCTCCTCCTCCAGTTCCTGTGCACCGTGGTCGCCATCCTCCTGCACTACTTCTTCATGTCCACGTTCGCCTGGATGTTTGTGGAGGGCCTCCATATCTACCGCATGCAGACGGAGCAACGCAACATCAACTTCGGGGCAATGAGGTTCTACTACGCCATTGGCTGGGGCGTGCCTGCCATTATCACCGGTAACACACACCTGTTCATAAACACCCACACACACACACACACACACAAGCATGAGGTTTCTGGGATGTACGTCTGGATCTTGTTTTGCATCCAGTCACAACATAACCCTGCGACTTGTAGACATTAAAGCCAGCAGCCTATCAACTGCATGTGCACACACACACACACATGCGCGCGCACACACACACGCTCACACGCGCACACACACAACACTGTAAACCTGGCTGCATAGATAAGAAACCCTATTGACGCTTGCATTAAACAGGTTTTAGTGACATTTTCAGGATAGTACAACACACACTGCACAAACACACGAACACACACACACACAGGCAATTTCCCCCCTGACACGTACAGTAAAGCAAGTAATATAAGTCAGCTTTTTTCTCTCTATCTTTTACAGACACACAGATATTTGCATTTTCCATCTGTACCGTGGCAGCTCAATCTGCTGTTTCTGTCACTGTCTCACACGCACACACACACGCACACACACACACACACACTCGCGTGCCTGCTTCTGTCTCGCCTCGCCTTAAAAACTTGCTGTCACCCGCCATCTCTCTCTCACACACACACACTCGATCTACAGCCCCACAGGTGTGTTTATCTCTGCCTGCGTTTGAGTTTTTCACATCTCTCTTATGTTTACAGTTCAATTAAAAAAAAAAAAAAAAAAAAAAGAGACGGTTCACGATAAAACAAAAAAAAACAAAACATCACATCCAAACCTCGACACTGTCGCCCAAACAGGAACATGCACGGAATAAGGATTACGCAGCCTGTGCCACAAGTGCCCTTGCAAACACACCTGGCACCTGCATGGTGATAAGAAGTCACCTGATAGGCGTCCGTTGATCATTAATATATTGTCACATATTCTCTGCCAGTGTTTCCTTACAGTTGATCACCCCCCACTTGATGGTTTGCCACCTAAAAACAATGTGATTGAGATGCCTTGACTGTGTGCATGGCTAATTATTGAAAAGACAAACAACGAGGGTCGCTCACCGAGCGTCTGTGGTGTCTGTGTCCCCGCTGCAGGCCTGGCGGTGGGCTTGGACCCGGAGGGTTACGGGAACCCGGATTTCTGTTGGATCTCGATCTACGACAAGCTCATTTGGAGCTTCGCCGGCCCGATCGCCATCGTCATCCTGGTAACCGTCAGCCCGCCCGTCGGATACGCGGCTCCAGCGTGACATTGTGACCGCCGCGCGTGTTTACCATGCAACATGATGCAACAGCCCCGCAATAAATTCTACCCTTCAGGGAGAGTTTTATGTTGAATTTTTATTGAATCTGTTTGAGAGAGGTGGTGGCATAGTTTTATGACCGTTATCGGGACCGTTATTTATCATGCTGTCAGACTGTACTGGGCTATACCTAATATTTTTTCAATGCATATGAGTGGGATGACCAAAATATTAGACACCTCTTAGCATGACGCTGTACAGTTCAACAGCATCGTAAATTTCACTCCCAATAGCAACCACGTCAGCACCTCTTTCAATGAAAATTCAACATGAAACTCGAACAAATTCATTGCAGGTCTGCTGCATTATAGTCGATGCTAAATATGCGATGGTCTTTTACATGTTATGGCTGATGTTTATGTTGCACAAAAAATACGGTGTTCTTTATGTGACTGCAAAATGGAAGTTCGTTTTTTTTTTTTTTTTTAACCCTTTAAAGGTGGCATGATGTGACATTTTTGTACATGCTCCTGTTCTTGTTAGCCACGCCGGAAGTTCGACACCGGCTGAGAGTGGAACCCCGATGACCTTTGAGCGTTCGGAAAAACACTCGACAGCCCGAAAGGAAAAAGCTTGTTTACCAGCCTGTCACCCCCTCCTCACACTTTCCAACCTTTTAAGGTTTTCACCACCCAAAGCGGTTCCTCCTCCGCACGCTGCCTCCTCCAGCGCCACTCTGCTCGCTCTCGGGCACCAAGATTTTTTTTGTTTTCCCCTGGTCGTAACCTCGGCGCGCCGATCTGCCACGCCGTCACCTAAATGAGGGGTGTTTTTTCCCCACTTTGAAGATTATTACTCTTGACCAAGGACGACATCATTGTAAAAGTGCGCGTGTCGAGCCAGATGAATGTCGGCGCAATGTGAAACTCATCTTCAAATAAGATGATAGGTCCTTCTCCCGGGCCGTGGACGTCCGGCCGGGCGCGCTTCCAAAATTAAAATCATTTCATCTATCACAGGAGGCAGCTGCCCGAAAAAAAAAGACAACCAGCCTTCCGCTATGTTAGAGCGTAATTTTCATCACTGCCCACATGAAGCAGCGCGGAGGAACACCTTTGACACAGCGCCATTAGGAGCCCTTTCAGTTTCTTGCGCGACTTAATTGTCCATTTTTCACGCGTCATTTGAGCGGAGGCAGAGTTTGTGAGCGATGAGGGTGGCTGAGCCCGAAGTAAATCCGCCGCCTCTCCCATGAAGATGACTGTGTTTTTGTTTTGTTTTTTTTTATCCTCACCTGCTCATCCTTGATCCCCGACGCTTGCCGCTAATGACATTACTGGATTAGCCGGAAATGCCTCACCCGCCTGTATTGATCTCACTCTATCCAGATGAATGGAGGGATTTTCATGATCGTGGCCAAGATGTCCTGCAACCCTTCGCAGAAGGAGACCAAGAAGCTTCCCGTCATGTGAGTGCGCGTCCGAAAATCACTGAATGACCTCACTTCCAAAAAATTGATTGTTTTCCAACGGTTTAATCTTTCATTACTCTGCTCTTTATGAAAGTTCAAGTGCTCTCTCTCTCTCTCTTCAGAGGGTTGCTGCCTAAGTCGGTCTGAAAATAGGGTTCATACTAATTTGGGAATGAATTTGTCAGCGCGACAGGTTTGAAGTAGATGCAGAAGTCCTGGATAATTGCATGTGTGCATTTTGAGGCATATGGTCATTTTATGATAGAGCCTGTAAGACATTTCAAAGAGTTTAATCAGTTATTAGTCCAAAAACATAGTGTTACTGCAAGTAAGAGATGCCCAAGAAACAACCTAAAAATGACCTTGAAATAAACCTATAAAAAAACAGCTATATGCAGATCAACCATAATGTTAATTCCCTAAAACAAAATACTAGGGACGCCTCTCAGTGTAACCCAGTGCAGTTCAACAGCATCACAAATTACAGTCCAAATAACAATCATTAAAAATATGTCAACACCTTTCTCAAACACATTCAATAAAACATAAAGCTCCTCCTAAAGGGAGAATTATTGTAGGGTTGTTGCGTTATATTCTGTGGTGAACGTGCAGTGGTCATAATGTTATGGCTGATCGGTGTAAGTATAAACTTCGAGCCTCTACTGTTCAATAATCTTAACTATATTGTTTCTAAACTTGTTTATATATTTCATTTCTGTCCTGTGATTTAGAAGCATGACAATAAAATCCATGCGGTCAAACACTTATAACCTCAAAATAGTTTTTTTTTTAAAACCAACTATCAACCATTTGCCGACTGCTATTGCTCACTGAGTGTTTCCACACGTGGTTCGTTCCATCAATATGGTTTGATAGGAAATAATCATGTCAGACTTCGTTATGGATCGAATCAATTTGCATTTTGGGCCTCAAGCACATCAGTCTAGCTTTGTGTGTATGTGTGTGTGTGTGTGTGTGTGAGGCAGAGAGTCAGGGGAGAGAGAGAGAGATAGATAGAGATAAAATGTGGACTCTCTATCATCCCAGGGTTTACAAGTAAACCCTTAAAGTCAAATGGTGCACAGTCGCTCTACTAAGCACATAAAACCAGAGTGAAACAGACTTGAGCTGTAAGGTTACACACACACACACGAGGCATGAATGAAAGATGAGCTGATGAATGTGTAGACAGATTGCGTCTATTATGACAGCCTGATCTGTCAGACCAGCATGTTTGCTTCCCGCAGACCTCCGGTCCAGCTTTCAGCCTCACGCCGGTCAGCCAGAACATTATGACCACCGCCAGGGGACGTAAATACGACGATTGTCTGGTCCCCATGGCACCTGTCCTCACTGGGTGGGACGCACTGGGCAGAGAGTGAACATTTTTGCCCTCAGAGTCGATGTGTCCGAATCGGGGAACATGCGCGAGTGTCGGGATTTGAGCCGCTTTGACAAGGACCACACTGCAGCGATCAGGGCCCATCAAAACGTGGTCCAAGGAAGGAAGAGCAGTGAACCAGCAACGGGGTCGCGGCCGGCCGGGACTCACCGACGCGTGCCAGAAGCGAAGTTACGGCCGATCGCTTTAAACGTCCTCAACCCGTCCCCGCTCCGTCTCTCCGCAGTGCAACAATCCGTAACGCCTTCCTGCTGCTGCTGGTGGCCACCTCCACCTGGCTGTGCGGTTTGATGGCTGTGAACAACAGCATCCTGGCGTTCTACTATATATTTGACGTCCTCTGCCTCGTGCAGGTGCGTGTCTGTGCGCCAAGCTATTCTATTTTTTTTTTTTTTCCGTTTTTGTTGTTGTTGTACTCGAGCTGTAATTGCGACGCTCTCTCTCGCAGGGTCTCTCAGTGATGCTGGTCTTCACTGTGTTCAACTCGGAGGTCAAGGAGGCCTGGAGAGTCGCCTGCTTGGGTAAGAAGAGTCCGGGAGAAGATCCACCCAGACCGCCGCAGAACACCGTGAGTTACACGCACCCCTGCTGCTGCAGCTGCTTTCCATGTTATTCACCTGTCTTTAAAAAAAAATGCTCAATTACTTTTAGATTCTAGTTTCGAATCCACTTTGTGCTCTTGCTTAAGTTTCACAAATAAAAAAAAAAGCACGATGTCATATGGCAGGAAGCTCACGGTTAGTCATCCTTCATCATCATGAGCTCATGCTGAGAAATCAGATTTTGGATGACACATCCTCTCCCTATGTAATTACTTATATTTGGACTGGATATGAGGTCAGAAGAAGGATGTGATTGTAGTTCGTTTTTTTGGGGGATTTTCACATGAAAAAACCCCATTTCGGCTACGGCGGAATCCTGCTTCCTGGGATCGCTGCATCTCGACAGCAGCACATCAAACGCGCACCAGATACCGTGAAGCAAAGTCTTGCGAGCTGCAGCACGGAGACCTCGGGAGATGAGAGACGCAGTACAGCACAGGCATTTATTACAGAATTAATGTGTGCCAAGGAGAGCTGGAGATGAACATCACATACAGTATGTTTCAATAATCTCCTCCCCAGGTGTAACCTGACTTCCTGAAACTAATACACATAAGAAGCAGGTCTCCCGCTGCCGTTCTAATACATTTGTTAGCAAGTTAGGGAGCTTTAGTCAATAAGTAAGGAAGTAAAGTTTGTTTATGTAGCACCATTCGAGAACAGAGCGTCACAAAGTGCTCTGTAGCTAAAATCCTAATAGGCACATAAACATAAAAACAGAGAATTACAGTCGATAAAAGGGGCAGGTACATAAATTAGACAAGTCCTCATCACCAGTGGAAGAGAGTTCCAAAGTTTGGGAGCAACAAACTCTGTCGCTCTCGGTGATTCTTGTGTAATAACTATTGATTTCTTACAGTTTCTCTTGACATTATGACCATTACACGTGTACCATAGAATACAAATACAACAGCCCTGTAAAAAAAAAAAAAAAATTCTCCCTTCAGGAGGAGTTTAATGTTGATTTTTTTTATCGAAACTGTTTGAGAGAGCTGTTGGCATACCGTGATATTTGTAATTGGACTGCAATTTGTGATGTGGTTGAACTGTATTGGGTTATACTGAGAGGCGTCCCTAATATTTTGGTCATCCCACTCATGTGCATGAGGGTGACAAAATACTGTCAAACAGATTCAATAGAAATTCAACATAAATAGCCTCCTGGAGGGGGAATTTATTGCAGGTGTGATGCATCACATGTTCTATGGTGAACACGCAGTGGTCATAATATGTATACTGTGCTTGTTTCCAAGTACCACCCTAGTCGTTTAAGACACTTTAAAACACTTATATAAGGTTAAAAATAATTTAATTTGAGCTTTATTATAATGTACGATGAGATGATTGTTTTAACGACTGCCTGGTGAACAGTGAGACCCTGATGTGAAGCTGTAAAGCCGCGAGAGCTGCGCGTTCCACCGGACGCGTCCCGTCTCTCGTCCATTACTAGAGAGCACAAAGCCCTCCTGCCCCCATCCTTCCTTCCTTCCCCACTACTCCCATCCATCCCTCCTCTCATCCCTCTCTCCTCCCCGTCTGCCTTCAGGCTGTGTCACTGACCCAGATAGAACAATACACTGACCGGTGCAGCCCTGCCTGCTCTTTAGCCCACTTTTGCAAAAGCACTGCCAGTCGAGGGTGTGTGTTCTGCGTGTGCCTGTGTGTGCGTGTGTGTGTGTGTGTGTGTGTGTGCGTGAGAAAGAAAGAGAGAGAGAGACAGAGACATCAACCTTTTATCCTCTCTTTCCGTCACTGTCTTCCGTCTTGCGTGTTTCTTCATCAGTCCCTCGCTCAGCTGCACGCTGACGCCCGACCTCATCCCGTGACTCCATATGCCGCGTATTCCCCTTTCAATCCGCTTTCCTCTCCCCGGTGGACTTCACATGTGGCTGCGACCTGCGTGTGCGCAGGACGTTTTGCGCGCGGGCGTGCCTGCGCGTGTGCGCCCCCTGATGCAATTCATTCCACCCTTTTAGCTCCCGTTCCGCTTCCAGAGCTCCTCCTCGGTCCGGCACCGAGTTACGCTGTCTGGTGCAAAAAAACAAACAAAAAAAACCCGGCTAAACCGCCCCGTGTAAAGGACCATCCGTTTACACTGGCCGCGTGACTCATAATATATGATAGCGTAGTTTATTTGCGTCGCGTGCGGTATCGAGAGCTGCCCCATTTCCCGGATGGCTTCTGCTCCACTTAGCTCACATCCTGCTGCTTTATCTTGTCATCGTTACTCAGCCACTTTAATAGCTCAGTGAGTCTCAGGGATATAAAGGTGAGAGCTGAGGGGGGTGAGGGGGGTTGTGGTTTATGGATTCCAAAAACATTTGGTTTTGAGTGACAGGACTCTAAAAATGTAATCATCAGTTATCGTCCTTGATACTTAACATCTGAGCCTATGGATACAGATGCTGCATGAGCATGGGTAAGCTCATAAAGAGGCCGGGTATATAAAATTTGCTGCATTTTGTGTTGCGGTAAGAGCCAGCTGACCCCTGTTCACGTGCTAAATTATAATAAACGTCATCATCATCACACATAATCGTGTGACTTTGGATATGCTGGGATGTGTTTCTGTCATCCAGGGTGTCGGTTGTTACTCTTCTGGATTTAACCCGTTCAATCCTTTGCGTGTGTGTGTGTGTGTGTGTGTGTGTGTGTGTGTGTGTGTGTGTGTGTGTGTGTGTGTGTGTGTGTGTGTGTGTGTGTGTGTGTGCGTGCATGTTCAGGCACAGAACCCCTATCACAATGCGTCGCTGTTGGAACAGAGCGGCCTCCACCGCATCACCCTGGGAACCTCGACCATCTCCTCCGTCAGCTCCGCCAGGTATTTACACACACACACACACGCACGCACACACACACACACTTTTACGAACATGATGCAGTCGCTAGAAGTGAGCTTGAACTTACAAAGTCCACACGTCCACAGCTGGTGGAGTCGAATGGCACGAGACATACACTGATCAGCCAGAACTTTATGACCCCTGCATGGTTACCATGCCAAATTGGGACAGTTTGTGATGCTGTTGAACTGTACTGGGTTCTACTGAGAGGCGTCCCTAATATTTTGTTACCTCATGCATAAAATTGGGTCAGAAATATTTGGATCACCTCTCAGTAGAACCTAGTACAGGTCAACAGCATTTTTCTCAGCGTAACACTGAGAAAAATCATTTTGCAACCGCATTGGGTCTAACCATATCTACAGTCTGCACACACACTTCATCAGCCCCGATGGCGTCACAGCCTCTCCCATTAATTGTTTCTCTCTGCGACAAAGGTGTCGAAATCAAAGCTGATTTGTTTCAAAGGCAGCCGGGACATTACGCTCCACTTCAAAACTCTGCACCCCCCCCCCTCATTCAATAATAAAGCCTCATAAACGCATTACATCTTAATATAAACAGCAGAAAGTCATCCTATCAGGTTACGTTAAAACTATTCGCCGCGCGACCAAGCCATGCATGCACCGAGCACATACGGTATCCCATGTCACGGCCATGTTCTCATATCGCCATGTTCCAGACAATCTCCCATATGTAATTATGAAAAGACATCTCCGCTGGCCCCCGCGATGACCAAGATAAGAGTTTCCAAGTGGAGGGAGTGACATTACCCTGAAAATAGCCCAGGGTTAAATACTAACAATGTGAAAATGATGAACCGAGATTCATCCAGTCGCTCGGTGGAAGCATGTCAGGTTTCATTGATTCTCTGTACAGTTGGATTTGGGATAATGTTGCTTGAGGGGGGGAAATCACTCCACTGATAAAAGCTCTGTTGTGTGTTTAGTGGGTCAAGCGGGGTAAAGATGAGGAATATCGGATGTAGCAGTGCGCGGCACTGTATGTAGAGCAACACTAATGCTCTCTTTATAGCTCTGTGGAAGCTATATGTGTGTGGCTGCGTGAATACAATGTACTGCGTGTATGTACAGTGTGTGTGTACGTGTGTGTGTGTGCGTGCGTGCGCTCACTTCTCTCCTCTTTTTCCATTTAGAGAAAATCTTTTGGCTCGTCAGACTTTGGAACAAAACATCGTCCACACCGGAGCGACAGACCTCGACGTAGCCATGTTCCACAGAGACGGAGGTAAACACACACGCACACACACACACACACACACACACACACACACACACACACACACACACACACACACACACACACACACACACGTCAACAATCATTTGCGAGTAATCCTCCATTTCTTCC
>CAAKHG010027240.1:9500-19532 GCA_901007715.1 Dactylopterus volitans | reverse complement strand
CAAGGATGAAGGTGAAACCCAGCAAATCCAGCAGCATATCATCAGAGGTTCTACAACAAAGATACACCCATTCCTTTGGTGTCAGAGCTGCCTGTGAAGAGCTTAGGGTGCTGGTACAACGAGAGCCTCGAAGACTCAGACCAGATTGAGCAACTGAGGAAAGAAACCATCAAAGGACTTGCCAGCATAGACAAGATCTTGCTCCCTGGCAAGCTGAAACTGTGGTGCCTGCAGTTTGAATTACTCCACTGCCTGATGTGGCCTGTTTATGAGATCCCCATGACCAAAGTCGAGAAGCTGGAGAGGACAGTCAGCTCTCATATCAAGACATGACTCGGTCTTCCTCGTTCCCTCTGCAATATCGGCTGCAATATCGGCATTGGGCCCTTGAACTGCCTGTCTCCATCCTCACAGAAGAATATAAATGCACCAAGATGAGGCTGACATGACCCTGACTGCGTCTCACGATGACGTGATCCGAGCGGCTGGGAGAAAAAGGATCCAATCAAAGGCTGTACAGCAAGCAAAATCTGCTCTCAGGCATAGAGATATTGCAGGACAGGTGCAACATGGAAGAGGTGGGTTTGGACTTGGAACAAGCTGACCCACATGGCACTAGGCAACATCAACCCAGGGGAGAAAACTGGTGGTTGCAGAGGTTCGATAGCAGGAAGAGGCAGCAAGATGTGCAAAGGCAGTCTCACAGTCCAAACAGGGCAGATGGACTAACTGGGGAAAACTTGGAGCATCTTATACCCACATGTAAGGATCTTTGGGAAATGGAAGGAAGCCGACTCAGCTTCATCATCAGAGCCACCTGTCAAACCCCTGCATCACTCGGGCACATGCTCACCGCCTGCAAAACCAATTTGTCCCAAGGCCATCGCACCTGGAGGCACAGCAAGGTTCTGTGACACCTGGTGATCACCCTGGAAGGAAGGAAGGCTACCAACAATGCCTTTCGTCCCTCAATGTCCACACAGCCGAACACCACCCTTTTCATAAGAGCAGAACAACTCCCATTAATAAGCAACCTGACAGAAACTGCCAAGGATTGGAAAACGCAGGGTTGATCTAAACCAGAGGCCCGTCTTTTTACCTGAGATAATCACAACAAATCTTTGGCCAGACCTGGTCTTGTTGTCAACCTCACAGAAATCACTCTTCGTTGTGGAACTGGACCGTGGGAGGTTGCAGTGAGTTGTTAGCCTGCAAATAACAACTAAACATACCTTTGTCCATCTTTATTGTGGATAAGGTGCACATCTTTTCCAGCACTCTGTTGTCTGTTATCAACTACCTTCACTTGTCACCTGGACCCTCTGTGGGTTCTCTTCATGATTTCTTATTTCGCCGTTGTTGTGGTCGTTGATAAAAAAAACCCTCAGTTTGATCATCTGGTGTAAACAATGCTTCCTCGACATGACAAAGGCATTAACCGACAAGCATAGCTCAGTGAAAGAAGTCATGCAAGACTAAAAAGAGACGCCTAAATGTGTTTTTACAGAAACAGGCAAAAGAGAGGAAGAAGCACTATAAAACATGAAAAAGTGATGCGCCTCCAAGCATGCTCTGTAGTGAGCGAGCCTCCACCAAACCCGAAATATAACCACTGCCGTTATTTGCTGTGCTAAATGGATCTGTCCCCAAACTCACTAGGCTCTTCCTTGGCCCAAGTGCCACCCTTCCATCAATGTAAGTGACGTTCAGACATGTTTTTTTGTTTTTTTGGAATTTAACAGAAATAATTGAAAAAGAGGGGGGAAAAAACACCATAAAACCTGAAAAAATGTTGCCAAATCATTGCCAAACCCTCATCCTAACCCAATGAAACCACAACTCTTAATAATTGATTGCACGATAATGAAAACATACACGGTTATGGATGTTATATTTTATTTCTACCAAAAGATGCCTCTAAATAATACACACTAGATCTTTAACCGCTTATTCATCTCTCATTTTACGAACATGTCCAACGCAAGTCACCATGTTCTCCACTTTTTTTCTCCCTGCTCTTTGCTTTTTAATCACTCTTTTCAACCCTCAACTCCCTCCTCCCCCACAAACACACACACACACACACACACACGCGCGCGCGCACACACACACAGACACACGCACACAATCTTGTCACTGTTTGATCAAACTCCACAATTCAGTTGATGATCCTCTCAACTGAAAGCTCTGCAGTAAATAAAAATAAAATGAAACAAGGGATGAATAAAATATGAGCATGATAATGAATAAATAAAGGTGTGACTGTATTAATAAGAACGAGTCAGAGGTATCAGACGAACAGAAACCAACACACGCCACCATCGCCTACGCATGCGGCACTGATGAAAGGCTGAGGTGTATGGTTTGGCAGTCAGCCCTTCTACCTTTACATCTCTTTATTGCTACCTGTTTCTCTAACTTTCTTTTCCAATTTATTCTCTCATAACTTTATTGTCACATCTCCTTATCAGAGAAATACTTCCAAACAAGATTTACTTTCCAGACAGCCCTTGACCAATCAGACCAGTAAACAAGCCTGTCACAGTGGAAAGATCCACTAAAGGCAGCTTCACTCACAGCAAAAATGAAATTCGATTGTGAAAGTGGGATTTACCACTTAAATAGCCTTGGTAGATCAATAAATTATCTTAAATTGTAGAAATGAGGGCAAATTTTGAAAGCAGGTGGTCTGCTGAATTCACAAACACCAAACACTTGAGGCAGGAACACACTGATGAGAGTAACATAACTTTTGGCATGACAAACTCATTTTGATTCCAGGTCATCACATGGCGACACAGACCGTGTCACAGGCCTCAGCGTGTGATGCATGACACACCCGTAAGGTGGCGCAGCGGCCAAATGCTTCTCAGTTAAGGAAAACAGCTTCAAGGAAAGAAATGATTCAAATGAACAAACTCAAACACAAGCCTAAACGAGGTACAAAAAGAGGAACGTGGTGCAAATGGAAAAACGTGCTGCAAAAAACAAAGACAAACACAGCATGATCATGCGTCGTGCTTTTCATTGCATCATGATCGCCTCATTCACCCATTCACACTGTAAACGCTCACACACTGATGGTGGAAGCTGCCATCCAAGGTGCCAACCCGCTCATCAGGCACATCTATGGGTTTAACGTCTTACTCAAGGACACTTTTAAACAGTCTGGAGGGCCTGTGGATCAAATCCATAACCTTCCGATTACAAGATGGGCACTCCTGAGCCATGTCTGAATTTTGCATCCGCAGAGAAGCAAAAGAGAATCCTGTCACACCTGTCACCTACTGCAAAGTCTGGTGTTTGTTGGGTCTATCCACCTCCCTGCCCAGAATGTAAAGGCGTGCAGATGGTTTCACATTGAAGTGACTTGAACGGATGCAGTGTCTCATACATGCGCCAAAGGATGCTTTGTGCATCAGAAACAGACACAAAGGCTGGGAGAAAGCATCACGATTTGACACGCTACCGCATTTTTTTCTTTTTTTCTTTCCATTTTCATGCATGTAAATGTACTTAAAACCATTCCTTTGTCATATTTGGAAGCTCCTAGTCAAGATTGAGTGCATTTTTGTGATGTTTGATTTGATATACATCACATGTATACATTTCTGGTAAGTCTAGACATGATTTAGTAAAAAAGCAGCAGATTGCCTGAGTAAGATGATGGCAAACAGCTGGAAAATGTGCGCCTGTGGTTAAAAGAGCAAAACATCTTCATTAATAGAAGGTTGTGATTTTCAAGGTAGATAGGTAAGGATAAAATTGTATACAAGCAATGTCAGCCTTCCAAAACTGCAGCCATCTGAATGCAACGCCTTTCCTCGTGTGCCACCATGGGCATTCCGAAACGGGCTGATCACCCTGGCAACGGAGCAGAGCAGATGGTGATTGGCCATGGTTATTATCATCCCTGTCAGGACAGGTATGAACACTTTCAGTTTAACTAGCTCTTGATTGGTTCAAACCACCAGGAGGCCAACGAATCACTCATCAGATAGTTGGTATATTCGAAACAGGCAAAGTAGATAGCGCAAAAGGGAGGGAGAGGGAGAGGAAGAGAGATGGGGAATAATTAAGGGTGAGTGTAAGAGAGGGAGAGAAAGAAGAAGGGAGACAGGGACAAAAATGGAAATGCGAACGATATCAGGATATTTCCATTCAAACATGCACATGGAGATGTGATACACAAAAAGACGAAATTATTTTGCTTCTCCTGCTGGCCCTAGAAAAATGTTGCATGAACATAATCTGTAATATTTTCAATCATAATTTGATAAATTCTATACCCAGGAGTCCCGTCTTGCATGCTGTCTTTTAGTGGCCGAGTACAGTGGTTTTCAAACCTGTCTCAGCAACACCTGTCCAGTTCATATGTTTGATCCTCCAGCACACCTGATACATATGAATGGATTGTTACCATAGATTAATGATGAGCTGATCTTCTGAATCAGATGCGTTGGAGCAGGGAGGCATTCAGAACATGCAGGCTGGGGGCCTCAAGGATCAGGATTGGGAAACACTGGCCTACCATATCACCATCATGCAACGTCACATACACTATAAGCTCATACAGTTTTTCTCGGAGCGGCCACAAAAGATACCCAGAAAACAACAAAATACAGACTACTGGTGCCTCGGATATATGTCATAAATTTAGCGAAGATTAAAAGCAAATGGTAAAAGAAAACAATATCTTTTCATTTACATTAAATCTGCCTTTATATTTGTTTTTTTTTTTCTCACAATGAAATTGGGCCTGTTAATTTTATTCTCAATTTTCTGTCATTTGACAATACAGATTTTTCTCTTGATTTTTGAATCTACTGTATATGTAAACCACTCCTCTGCTGAAATCTGTCCGGCTTAGCTTTCGCACGGTATACAATATATATATATGTACACTATGTCATACATGTTATAGTATGATGTTGATTTGCACACAAATAAACAATGTGGATGCACAATTGTACAACATATACATGAAAACAATACAAATGCATGTATTCCAGGTACAGAAAATAGGAGAAATCTCCACATTGATTGAAAAAACACACAAAAAGGATTCATGCATGCACTGACCATTGACACCACGTGAACATACACACACAGATATATATACACACAACTGCTCAAAGGAGGCTTCTTTCAGGGCACAATGTGAAAATGGAATATAGTTCTAGACATTAGATATTTTCTCACATGGATGTCACCAGTCAATGCCTCTCTCTTTCTTCTCCGATTTTTTTCTTCCTCTGTATTTCTATCTCTGGTTTTCAGGCTGCCAGCGCTGACACCTGGTGTAATATATATTAGATAATTTACATTTTCACTTGAATGCATATGTATGTGTGTGAATGATACCTGTTGTGTACATAGCACTCCTGCATGGGTGTATGAAAGATGTGAGCTGTGCTTACTGTAACAGGTGTGTGGGATGTATTCAGATGCATGCGTATTATCTCTGTGTCTATGAAAATAGCCTGAATGAGAACCTGCGCCCTGTGGACCTGGAAAACAATATTTCTGGAGCCACAGGAAGGAAGAACTGTGTCTCACTTCAGGGACTGGGTCATCAGAAGGATGGTGTTGCTTCCAAGACCCTGAACACCCCACTGAGACAGTCCGTCTTGTGTGTGTGTGTGTGTGTGTGCGTGTGTGTGTGTGTATGCGTGCGTGCGTGCAGCATGCGACCAGGGAGCATGGTGTGTGTGAGCAAAAACATCCATCCATCACACTTACCAGCTGGCCCCCCTGTATGTCATGGTCTTTCTCTGAGGCACACACACATGCACGCACGCACGCACGCACGCACGCACGCACGCACGCACACACACACACAGAGTTTTGGAAATGACCATTTATTTTTGCCCATTGGCCCAAAGCACGATGCACATCATTATGCTTAAATGTAAAACTTCATTATGCTGTCTCATATTTCCTATAAAGAAGATTTGATCAATCTTGTGTCATAGTTTCTGTTTGTTTGTTTTTTTTAACATTGTCATGTCCCAAGTGTTTGTAACTTTATGTTCAATTTTGTTTTGTTTTTCCTGTTTTATTTTGTTTTATCTCCCTGCTTCCTGTCTTTTTTCCATTCTAGGTTTCTTTACATCCTGTTTGTGTGATTGTGTACTCTGTTCACCTGTGTCTCGTTGTGTCCTCCCCTTGTGTGTATTTAAGCTGCTCTCATCGTGTTCGACCTGTTGTGTTCCTCGTGTTCCCCCTTTTTGTCAATTGTTCCTGTGCTTCTGACCATTTTGCGTGCTTCCCTGGAAATTGACTTCTTGCCAACATTTTGGACTACGATTCTCCGACTGTCATTTTGTACTGTTGCAACCACTGACTGACCTCCTGTGTACCGGACCTTGCTTCCAATAAACCGTTTAACATCATTGGCTCTTTCTCGGGTCTGCTCCGTGGATCTCTTAGCTGTCTGAACCTGACAAACATGGGTGAATCTGCTAAAATGGCTCCTGTCCAATTGCTAGCAAATGACTTCGCTTTGTGCTCATCCTTGTGCACTTTCAACCACTATATGAAGCTGATGGACCTGGAACTCGCAAATGACTATTGGGTGCCAGTGCCAACACCACAATGCTGGAATTCTGCTGGACAAATGGAACCCCAGAGCCAGGTCTGAGCTACCGCACTGTTAGACACAGCTTCAGTCACATAATTTCTAATAACTACTGTAAACATATCCAAGACGGCCTGATGGTAATCTCATAAATAAGTATCTTCACCTCTCCCATGCACTTACACAAACATGGAACAGTTGTGACACAAAAAATGTTAAACAATAATTTCACCCTGTTTCATGTTCTGATGGGAAACAATGTAATTAATAGCAAGATACTTATTGAACATTTACAACAAAAAGACATAGTCCAGGTGGGTTTTACTATTACTTGGATTTAGAACTACCTCACATCTAGAGATAAGAGATTTCTGAAACCGCTCATTCCCAAAATTGCTACATACGCTATGTAGTACTGGTTAAAATAGACTGTGTAATCTCTCTCCCGACCTCCAAGGGTGAAATAGATTTATCCACTAGCCCAGATCAACATCAGTGGGTGGTTGGGATAGTCGGTGTATAGGGGTTTGGTGCATCTCTGGGACTACCTCTCTGGCAAGTTGGGGTGGTGCCGGTGATGCCTCTGGGCGCCCAAGCTGGATAGGCCTAACTGCTCTCTGACCACAAAGACTTTCTCACACATTCAAGCCAGTACAACATCATGCATGCAGGCGAACAAGGGAGGGCATGGTGGTGGGTAGTCCCCTTTTTGGATCTGTCCTGGAGCGTCACTGGTGACCATGGTGTGCCGCCTTTGCAGATAAAATTTGTCTGGCACCATAAGGCACCCAGGCCTCTCATTTTGCATGCCTAAGTTGCCAGCTGCCGGATAGGACAGGTTATTGAAAAAGAAGAAAAAAATTTGATTTTCTAAAGGCAGTCTTGACTGAAGAATGGTATAAACTTTATCACTGAAACTCAAGTCTGAAGGAGAAAGTCTTCAAAATATTTATTTTTGACCATGGGCGGCAGATCTGAACTGTCCCTAAAGTATGCATTTAATTGAAGATGTTAACGTCAGGGCTGCCTGCGTAACTGTGTTGAAGTTTGGTCTCCAAACCAGCCAGAGTTTCACACTGAGTACTACTATGAGAAGTAGTTCCGAAAGCTTATTTCAGGTCCACTTTCACACTCAAATTTGACTGGATGATTTTCAAGTGGTGCTAGAATGAATATAGATGTATGGCTGACATGACAAAAAAGCTCAGCCTTTGTCAGTGCATCATGCCAGAAAACGGGTGAGAATAATAATAATGTCATGTTTCCATCACTGCCGATCAGACCTAAATTCTGCTTATTAATGTAGTAATTTGACCCCAAAATGGATGATGTAGCCTGTCTTTTCCTAGCAAAGACAAACGTTATCTCTACTGTAAGGTAGTGTGCGTTTTTGCCCAGTGCAATGCAGGTAAAGGACACACATATATGTGCCTTTGTGAAATAGGTGGTGCTAGAGGCTTGGTGATATGGTGGATATTTGCAGTTCTACTTACTGAGATACAGTTGCTGGATTAAAGTAACAGTAGTCAGTGAAACCAGCTGACTGATCTTCTTGCTGTTTTTCCAAAATTTCCACATTTTGTCAAGAAAACAAAAATAAGGTGATGTCAGAGAAATGCAGAATACGCAGATGTTTCAAAACCCGCAGCTTCAACGCGTCAGGTTTCCTGGACAAACTGGAATCAGGATAACTAATTAGGTGAGGGATGTCAAATTCGGAAAATAACACATTTTCATTCACTTGTCTAAGGTAAAGTAGAGACTCATTCAGGATTGCACAGACACATACCTTAATGTAGCCATCTCTGAATCATGTACTCCATCATATGATATACTTAACCTTTTTCATCATTCTTTCTCAAGCACTGCCAAGTTATTAGACACCAGAAACTCTGGAATTTGCAAAACAAGACGCGATTCTTGAGAGAGAAAGTCAGGGAATGAGAAAAAGATAGATGGATAAATGGATTATTCTTAAGTAGCAGCTGTCACAGTCAATCAAACCAGTAATTGATGGGATCAATTTCACTGAGTTAATCAAGCTCTTTTAATGTGGAGATGATTCTTCTAATTGATCTCAGCTGTTCCAAACTAAAGTATTAAATGTGATCTGACTATAAATGTAGTTCATTCCCATATAGCCAGTACTCATTTTGCAAAAAAAAAAAAAAAAGAAACTATATGCTCTGAGTGTTTTTTAGAATAAAGCCAATACGTCATTTGAAATGGAATGTGTAATGGCCAGTATTAAATTCTCAAGATTGTTTGAGCTATAAAATATTCTTTTACTGTTGTAGTATTGCTTTTTCACTTGTTTTCACAAAGCATGTTTAGGAATGTATATATTTTAAATGTTATTTGACAAGCTCAGATAGAAAAAAGAAGTAAAATGAGACTGGTTGTGATTTAATGAAAATATACATATGATTTCATGCTGCATTAGTGATGTCTGATATGATGCATTTAGGATCAAGACAGATTTTTCAAGATCTGGGTGAACATACCCAAATTTCAAATCAAACCCAATTCACACCCAACACCACCATCTTAATGGTGGTGGACCGTTTCTCCAAGATGGCTCACTTCGTAACCCTGCCTAAGCTTTGGTCAGGTGAAGAAACAACAGAGCAGGTGCTGAACAACATTTTCCATCTGAATGGACTTCCCATCAGTCTGGTCTCCAGCCGGGGTTCTAGTTTATTTGGGCTGTTCAGTTTATCCTCTACCCGAGTGAGTGCTGTTTTTTATTAGGGGTGTAACGGTTTTGAACCGAACCGCTAATCCGCGGTTCAGAGGAGTTCGGTTTAGTGACTCGTTTTCTCATCTTGAACTGCGGTTTGGTCGCGCATGTCAAAATTACGAGGAGCACTTGAACGCAGCATCACCTCTCACACGTGTTGATGCCGGACAAACCTGAACTAGCAGACCCTCTAGCGGCTCTTTGGATTTCCAGCTGAGACTACAGAGGCTGGTGGTCATGTTGGTATAAAGGCGCAAGTTATTTGTTGTTTGTGTTCAGCGACACTCTGTTGGAGTGAGGGGCGCTAGCCTCAAACATGCTAGCGCATATGAAGAGACATCACGCCGACAGAGACCTCACTCAGCCCGGCGCAGCAGCGACAATCCCATGACAACAGCCAGATCTTCATGAAGCCTTCAAAATGAAACTTGCTCCAAAATCAGAGCGAGCAAAAGCAATTACCAATGCTATTGGGGTTTTCATGGTGTTGGACATGCGTCCCTTTTCTGTTGTTGAAAAGCACCGATTCAAGTGACTGCTAAATGTCCGAACCGATGTTTGAACCGAACCGCAACTTAAAAACCGAAAGTTGAAGCGAACCGCAGGTATGGTGAACCGTTACACTCCTATTTTTTTATGGTGATGTCATTGATGTCCGGGTGGTCGATATAGTCTCTCAGTGACTTGCCCTTCTTTGCGATGAAGAACAAAC
>CAAKHG010027239.1:6130-16696 GCA_901007715.1 Dactylopterus volitans | reverse complement strand
TTTTTTTTTTTTTTTTGATGGCACCCTGAGGTGTGTGCGTGTGTGTGTGTGTGTGTGTGTGTGTGTGTGTGTTTGCCTGAGAAGTGTGCTCTCCAGGCTAGTGTACAAGTGACTGAGCTGTGTGCACTTTGTTGATGCGTGATGCATTTTCTAGTGTGTGTGTGTGCGTGTGTGTTAGGGAGGCAGTTTTGAGAGAGATGCATTAATAAGCAAGAGGTGAGGTGTTAGCCTTCGTGCTATTTCTGACACCTTGCTGTCAGAGCCTGCCTCTGCAGTGGCGAGCTTGGCTGGACAGAAAGTAGCGGGGGCCCGTGCACCCTCATTTTACCTCACTCCTGTGTATCACTTTTGTTCTCCCTCATTTTCCTTCCATTCTGCTGTCTTGCTATTAGCGATGAATATGTGACGTGCCATATATTATATTATTATAATATTGTTATATTATTTACAATTTCAAATTATATGTTTAAAACTTACTTTGTCTTGTCACAGCAAGATGTAAATGAGATTTATGGAAATTTGGCCTTAAAATATTCAGTTAAAAGTCTTTGTGCTTTGTCTACATATTAATGTCAGTTTATACATTATGGGTAATACACTGTATCATCTACATTACTGCTGTATGTTAAACTGCGCCCAAGATTAAATCTGATGTTTAGGAGCTGTGACAAATGAGAAGCTAGAAAGTGGACAACATAATAAAAGGGATTCATTTTGAAAACTTTATTTTGCTGCCCATGTGGGTAAGAAAGAAAGAAAGAAAGAAAGAAAGAAGAAAGAAATAAGTTAGTTGATCTGTTTTTAACATTAATTAATAGGGAAGATGCTATTAACACCCATGTGTCTCCAGCCAACTAAGCTATTTGCACTTGGGCACATGGGAAAATTTTACCCCAAAGATCTTCTGTCAGAAAGATGTTGTTAAAGGCTGTATTTTAATCCATGGTCTAAGATAATGGGTCTGCAACAGACATTGTAACATAATTAAAAGAAAACGACAACAATAGGTCACAACGTAATAATAAGTTCCATACAGGATTCAAGCACTATCTGTCTCTTGTCTCTTGGGTGAAAGTCCTGTGTTTAAGCGTTCATCCAACACCAACAGCTCCGTAAACATTGCTATTTTTGGAAATCCGGGAGGGTGGCTATTCTATGTGTGACTATTCCCATCCAGGTGCAAACAGACACTCTTTGATTATTGATGATGCATCATATTGACAGTCTCTCTGGGTCCCACTGCATCATGTAGCATTAAGCGTCATTAGATAAGATTTCGAAGCGACTCTCTTATGACATAAAGCTGCAGCAACTCCAGTGACAGCAGCAGCTGGGATTACAATCTCAGTCTCTGTCTCATAGTTTATGGCAATTTAATCACCACATTCATTTTCTTCTTTGATTTTCAAAAAGCATGTATAAAAATATGACATCCAGCTCCCCAAATCCCAACCCAGAGAATGAACACGAAATAAAAAAGTGCTTTCACTTCAAAGGTCTAGAATTCCGACTGGTTTGTACTACTCTCTCTCTCTCGTTCTCATTCTCTCTCTCCATCTCTCTCACACACATACACATGCACACACACACTGGGCGAGAGAGAGAAAGTAAAGTATGGACTGACTCATATAGGAGCACAGAAACAGCAGTTATTCCCCATGCAATAAAACAGGCAGACTAAATAATGGAACCACCCACATACCAAACATTCTTTTTCTTTTTTTTCTATCACGCATCAACTTCATAAACAAACACACACACATACACACACACACACACACACTCAGCCCACTCATTACTCGTTAGTTGCTACATCGGCTGGTTGTTTTGGTGTTGCTACCGTGACACAGTCTGGCTGCGGCTCACTGTATCTGCTGAGGAGGCACCAGCAAAAGTACTTCACTTAACAAACTCTTCTGATTAGTGTTTGACTTTCTCACAGTCTCCTTCTCTCCCTCCTGTCTTTAATCAGCATGTAAACAAGAGCAAGGTCATTTTTCTTCCTTCAACTAAATGGGGGAGATAAGAGGAGCATGGCATGGTTAATCCTTTGGACACGCTGATGGAGGAGTTTGTCCTGGTGATGCTCCGGTGTTAATTATGCAAGAATGCATCTTTTCTCATGCTCTCTCTCTCTCTCTCTCATGATGACTCATCAGTTTATTGTCCTTTCTTATTTGCTTACTTCCTATTCTTCATACAGTCCTTTGTCCCTTCCAAAAAAAAGTTCAGTTATCCAATCAATTATTTTTCATATTGGCCATTCATACGTGCCTGCGTGTGAGGCGTGAGGGATGGAGGTTTATATCCATCCACGTGCGATTAATAGCAGTGTTTGATAACGCAGGCAGCCAGAGTGATTTGCTGAACTCAGCGACATCATGCATTCGTTATCTGTTGTTTTGTCTTAGAACAAATATGTGCAGATTGCCTGGATGCCTTCAGTGATTGCCAGAATGAGATGTGAATTGCAATGGGAGGTGGCTGACTTTCCTCTCTGGAAGGCAGGGAAACGAAAGGAAAGGAAAAGAAAAGAAAGGAAAGGCAAAGAAAAAATAGTTGAATAAATTTCCAAGATTCCAATATTTGTTAGAGAAAAGACCTTCTCTTTCAATTCACTAGAGGGTATCAACAATTATTCTACTGAAACCAAGTTGGAAATCTTTAATCTGGAGGTACATTTACACATTGATCTTCTTAAAATGGATGGAAGTTAATAAGCATAACCGATTTCATTTTTGGTGATTTTGAGGTTAAAAAAAAAAAAAAAAACAGACTCATATCCTGTTTTGTTTGTTTTTCATTTTTCTTTCCAATTGTAATTGCGAAACAGCCCAATCTTTTTGATGGGTTTCAGAAATGTAGTATACCAGCATGCGGCCTATTTAAGACGCAGCTATCCAGCACAGGTAAAAGACTGAAAGCATAATTCTTTTAAGTATGACAGCGCCCAGACCTCATTTCCATCCTTCACTATTTCTCAGCCTTCTCTTCCCCAGTGAAGCAGCAATGTTAACAATGCTGTCCCCACATTTACCAGTTCTGCCTCATTACAGCTAAAGAAGCGAATAAATTAGTGCATGAGAGCATGCACAACCAAGTCTGACTCCACCTGTCAGCGAGGGAAAATGTCGACGTGGAGGTGAAGGGTGTAAAGGAACCGTGAAGCTTACAAGCTTTCAGCACATATTAAAACACAATCCGCCTGGTGAGGCTCTCATCGTGAAAAATCATTACTTCAAGTCCAGCATTAAAAACAGTATTTCTTGTATACAGGGACATATTGAAAATCTGCGCAGTCATTTTGAGTGGTTGTACAGGTTCAGCTTCTTGCCTTCAGACAGTTTGTTAGCCCGGCAACACAGGATTTGAATGTAAACAGGTGGTCTGCTTCCACTGCTCTTCAAATGTGCAGCTCTTAGATCTTATTTAGGAGGAGAGATCATTACTCGCAACCTGTGACTGCAATTTTGCACATAAATCCACGAATATTCGAAGAAACTGAATCTTGGGTGACCATTTGACCTACATCAAAAGATGCCAGGGTCAGTCTGTGGCGGCAGGACTGAGAGCTAACCGGCTTCAATGGACAGACGCCATGTTGCCGGAGGCCCAGGATGTACTGCCGGACCTGCTGAGCAAACAGGATCCCCAGAGATGGTTTTAAGACCGGACCATCTGACATAAAATAAATAAAGTAAAAGAATATAATTGCTGATGTTCCAAAAGGAGTCTGGACCAGAGGAATGGCATGAAATATTTGTGCATGACAGAGTTATGGAGAAGTCTGTAGCAGAACTGTGTTCGCTGTGAGATTCTCTGATGGAGGATGAGTTTATCGTTTTTATTCTGGAAACTTCACTCTGAGGAAGAAAATCTTTAGAAAAGTGACGGTTTATTTTGGACTCCAGGTTGCAGATTTGAACTTTCAGAAGCAGCAGGCAGTGACGTGTCTCTCCCATCCACAAAGAAAAGGCTATGCTAGACTGATACCTGCTCGTCTTTCAATGACTTTTGAAGCTTTTTCTCACCAAAAACAGAGGACAAATGTCGCTGAGCGTTGCCATCCTCTCTGCTCCGAAAACTCTCCAGCCTTAAAAACACTACCTCTCCTGCTCATCTGTCCAGTGCCTCTGACCTGGCATATTTATGGGCTGGTTAAAGGCAGTCCAACAATAAACTGTGTTTGTGCCCAGTCTGCATTCAGTAGTAAAAAAGCCAAGAACTCAATTCCATGTCCACCCACCTGCCTTCCAGGATTAACATTTAGCACTCTCCAAGGTTGAAAATCCCATCAGATGGAACAAAATTAATTTTTGCACAATATTCAGGGCCAACGGCCACATAATGGGAGACAATGCCAAGTGCATCCCTCAATTGTGATTCCATTCAATCCCTAATCAGCAGGATGGCCGTGCACAGCAGCAGCGTATAAATGCTTTCATCCCAAGGGGATAAGAAAAACAATGGGCCTTTTTAATTTCTTTTCGAAAGCGAACTGCAGAAAGAAAATGATATAGACGTAATTGATGATGAGGAGAGCGCAGGGAGTCCAGTGAGGCTTTTCTTTTTTTTTTTTTTTTGGACTTTACAATGGCAACAGCTCAGGGGCACTGGAGGTTGACGAATCTGGCACGGAGGACAAATTGATCAGCAACAGAACACAATTTGTCCCTTAAAAGAATGGGTAAAGGCCCTGTGTGGCCTGGGTAATTACTTTAAACTGCAGCATGTCTGTCTGGCTCAGTACGTCCTCCGATAAGATGGCATGACGCTGCAACATGCACATTCTCACCTGGAATCCTGCAGACAAAATACCCGATGTACATATATCAATTAACATACAGTACATCCAAAGAGGAATGGGCCAGTGTATGTGCAGTCTGCAGGTAATTCCTTGAAAAGTAAGAGTAAAATAAGGCAACATACTTATTAACAAATGTAGCACATTTCAGGGTTATGCTTTTCAAAAGCATATGGGTTTTTTTTAAAGAGTAAAAAATTGAAAACGGTGCTTGCTTATTCTCAGCATACACGGAGATACGAACAGTATGTTGACAGTGGTGCTATGATGTAAGGATGTCAAGAACAAGTATGCACAGCTCCATTGCAATGTGCTTGGTGACACATGATAGTGGTGGCTACACTCTGACACATTTTTTTTTGTGTGGTACACATGTCTGATTTTTTTCATGCACAGAAATAGATGAAAAGAATGCATGAAATGAACCCTAAACGCTTCTCACTTTGGTGAGAGTGGATGCATCCAAGTGAAGCCTTTTGCATTTGAATGGAAACATTTCAGAGAACATGAGTTTGTCACTCTTTCTGCTGTGATTTTCACCATGGCACTTGGCCGCCTTGTCATCAATACAGGTGCTGTTGGTATTCTCACTAAGAAAGTATGAATAGTGGCTCTCAGAGAGAGATGTCCTCACACTCAACACATTCCACACACAAGGTGTGAAAAAGAGAGAGGGAGTGAAAGTGGAAGAGATATGATTCGGCAGGAGAAGGCACGGGGGGGGGGGACAAAGAAAAAGAGCATTTTAATTGGCTTTTGGGCTTCACTAGCACCCAATTAAGCATGCATGTTACACGTGAACGCAAAAAGCTAAATGGCCTGAGAGGAAAAAGTTGCGCAGCCCTCAAAGTATTCATTTGAAGATTTGCTGCTGCAATGTTGGCATATCGAGAGGCTATTTGAGAAATTCTTGTAAATAACATTTCCCCACTGCAATGCCTAACATTATTTATATATTTTTTTGCCATTTATATTGCCAAGATGGTATCGCATAAATTACAATTGGTCATCAGGATCAACTACTTACCTGAATCCACACAAATTGTCTGGATGTAGAAAAGCGATGCAATTTTTTCATAAATTGGACCTAATTAACCACATCATTCACAGGCCAGACTGTCCATTCACACACACACACACGCACACACACGCACACGCACGCACACACAGCACCATGCTGCCCTACATTGGGGAATGTGCTGAATGTGCACGTAAAGACAACAAGCACTACAAGATAACCAAGGACAAGAGGCCGAGTCTCTGATTACATTTACTGTGCAAACTGCAGCAGCAGGATCTGATGCACAGGACATCAAGAGCTCATTATGCTCTTTACATGCAATTAATCAAACAATGTAAACAAAGATTGCTTCAGCTGCAACAGACAGTGTCAGATTCCCCCACGGCAACTCAAATTCAGACCACCCACTACAAGATTTAGTAGGTGAGGGAATGTGAATAATGGAAAAAATTTAACTTTTACAGCCAATTCAGGGATGATGTAAGAGTCGGGGCTCCCTGCTGGGCGAAACACATTCTCCGCCTCATCTCTGTCTCTCTGTCGAGCTCAAAGTCTACTCAAATACTGTGGGAAGCATGCAATGTTCTAATGTGAAAATATCAGCCGTGTGCAGCAAAAAGTGAGAAAAACACATTTTGTTACAATAAAAAGCACCTCTACAAACACAGCGGTCTGGCCAGAATAAGTGCTCTGAAGAAAACGTTTATGCAAACTGAATTTTCCACTAAAAGCATCTTGCTTAAAATGGGAACTTTTACATGTAAGAGAACAACCAGTGATGCCAGTATTTAAGAAGTGGTTTTCATGCAGCACTATCTCTCACCGACTGATTGAAATGTAAATTTTGATAGTCAATTAGTGCGTTTTTACTCTCAACTTAATACTTTGTGTGTTGGTGTCTTTTGAGTATCAATTGTTAGTTGGAAAAACACATCTCTAATTAACCTAGGTTTCTGCAACCATAGCACACTGTGACATCCGGCAGTGTGTTATGACTGTTAGTTTCATCTGAGTCCTTGACTCCACATTAAACTATCACTGTCATTTTATATTAGCACATATGGCTATTTTGGCCATACTTCTCCCATATTTTTTCAGTTTTATTTTCCTTTATTGCACAAGTTGCATCGCAGAATTTAGACCTCAATGAAAACTAATGAAGCTATTAAATGCTTTCTACTATCCAGTTGATTTGCATAAAAAATACGATTTCTACACTGTTATTTATATAATCCTACGGTATTTTTCTATAATATCATTTGAGAACGTGCCATTGTGGATCTGTTGCAGGTCTGGACTGGAAAAGTAAAATTCAAAAACATGTGCTTGTTTTTCTTCTTATGTTTGAAAGCTGTTGCTGTTTTACTATCAGTTTTTGTACATGCACTTGTTGTATTTAATGTGTTTGTGACTGACTGCTATCTTGGCCAGGTGTCTCTTGCAAAAGTGATTTACAATCTCAGCGGGATATTCCGGTTAAACAAAGGTTTAATAAAAACAATAAATAAGGAATAATTTACTGCGACTACTACTACCACTACTACGACTACTACTACTACTACTACTACTAATAATAATAATAATTTAAAATAAGAAAATATTATTCAGTTCACCTGCAAATCATCCCTAAGAAAAACGCAAAAAGACCACAGTGATTTAGTATACTGGGCTGATTCTGACAGCTGTTATTGCTACTAGATTTATAGCCAACATGCACATGCAGAGGGGAGAGTTGAGTGTTAAACATTAGCCTCCTTTGCCCCTGTCCCAGAAAGTGCCCTTTTGATAAGGCTGATATTATTGTATTTTTTTTTCTATTTCATTGTATTAATCAATCATTTGCAGTCTGCTCATGGACCTTGTGAACAGTACCAAGATAATGGTCCAAATAATTTTGCTATAAATTGAATGTACATAATTACATTTCTGACCATTTTAGAGATTGAATCATTTTACTTTTTTAACTCCAACACTCGCTGAAAGATTTAATCCAGTTCCACCTCAGCAAGGCCTGCTTACCAACCTGTTGACAAGGGTTAAAATTGGCTGTGGCTTTAGTGATCCGATGTATTATCCCCAGACATCATTTGACAAACAGCGTGTGAGTGGTTGTGTGACAGGCGTGTTATCACACTGGCAGGACCAGTGTTGGGGGTAACGCATTAAAAAAGTAACGCATCAGAGTACTTAGAGTTTTATTTCCGGGTAATGAGTAACCTGACGCGTTAGTTTGCAATTCAGGTAGTCACTAACCGAGTTACCTTTTCAAATGAACCTCGTGTTACTTTTTTAGCTTAAAAGTGATTGTTGTCCTCTTTTAGTAGCTACAATTAAAAAAAGAAAATTAAAAGAATAAAATTGCAGAGGCATTTTGCACGGTATTTCCTGCTACTTCTCTCCAGCCGGTGAGTAAGCCCGTGTCGGGAGTGTGACGATGTGCATGCGCAGCCCAGTCAGAAAGTGGAATCATGGCAGAGAGCTCAGCTCTTAACGTGTGGAAATATTCACATTATTTGGAATTGGGGCTCAAAAGGACACAAATTTTTCAGTGAAATGCAAGTTGTAACCAGTTGAAATACAACATTGCAACGAGGACGACTGAACAGCAGGGGGACGATGGCGCTACAGCCCCGAAACAACAACGACTGGAGTTTATGTCGGGTAAAGCTGTGACTCCTGAAATGAATGAGCTGAACGCGTGGTGGAGGAGATGTTGTCACTACCTCTGTTTTATTTACTGAATGGATGCACCTGAAATCAATCAACTTGGTTTCTTTGCAGTTTAATTGCACAAATGTACTTTTCTTTATCTAATCATGTTTTAATCAGTGTGTTGCTCCAGCCTGCACTGAGCTCCGGACCATTCCACTCCTGATTTTGTGTTAAATTGTTATGAAACAATTGATCATAAAAAGCTGTAAGGGGACACTGCGCATGTCATTCCTGTTATTAGCCTGCAGAAATAACGATTATGGGCCGCAGACGAGGCTATCCAAAGATGGTCGAGTCAACACATTAAAAGGTTCATTGGATAATTTGCACAGGAACTGAAAAAGGGTTTTAGTGCAACGCAAAAGTCATCTATATGTAATTAAACGTGTTACTTTTATCAGCAGGTAATCCAGTAATGTAACTGGTTAGTTTTTAATGGTAGTAACTTTATAACTGAACAAATTACTTTCAAAAGTAACTTTACCCAACACTGCAGCAGGACAAAAGTGACATGACAAAGGATCTTGAACTGCTCATATTAAGACCAGCGAAATCCACATTATTTCGGGGGCTGATACCCTCAAAACTGACTTGCAGGTTCTTTTTTTGACCTCAACATTTTTAAATTCCTGTGTAGGGGCTTGAAACCCTGAAACCAGAGCAATCCCTCACATAACAACTCACAAATCAACCCCTGACTTTTGGTGCGAGAGATTCAGGTTTCTATATTTTGGAACATTTAATAAGTTTACTAACGTGTACAAAGATGACAGTAACAAAAACAGTCAACAAAATGAATGTAATCATAAATGCTTTATTCTTGCAATTGGATTGCAATTGGATTCCATGTTGTATTCTTCCCAATCATGGTGTAAATTATGTTGGTTCATTGTGTTTTATTATCATCTAAATTAATGAATATAAATGACAAAGTAAAGCAGCATATTCTCACATTTAAGAAGCTGGAGCCAACAAATGTTTGGTAATAATTGATTATCAACATAGTTGGCAATTACAATTCTTTCACTTGACTCATTGATTAATCAAACTCTATTTCCATACATGGCTAAAGTGCGCTCATTTTTCTCTGCTACAGACCAAAAAGATCATTGGTGGGCAGGACATTATTTCATCAAACACACCTGCATATCCAAGACCTTCCCTCGTCCTCTCTGTGTTTTTTGGGGGGGGCGGGGTATTTCAAATTAGCTGCTTCACTCTCACTCTATTTGAAAAATAATAATAATAAATGAGCGAAATCCCTCAGAGTTTAGAAGCATAAAAGACAAGACCACACCAGGATTTTGACTTCATCCTGTTGTTCATGAAACAGTTGGTTCTTTTGAACCGACATTATGGTCCAAGAAGACAGGAATGTCCCATGTGAGCTGTGTTTATACCAAAAGTTGCTCAAGTGGTCTCAAACAATGACTGGCCACTCTCAACATTGAAATCTCATGACAACTGTATGTACATTTGATCTGGATTGCAACTTTTTTTTTTCTCCAATTGCAATCTTATTTACCCATGATGAAAATAGTGAGGACTAAAAATCAGGGTGATGACTGTAACAACTCTTCATACTCTACATGTGCTAATTTGCATTTAACCTCACATGATGGGACTGCGTGCACGCGGCTACAAATGTGATTCAAATGTGATTCACCACATCTTTATTTTTGCTCAATGTAACCTTCTGTGAAAAATGGAAAGTTTTTTTTTTTTTTTTTTTTTTTTTTTAATGCCAATAAGCGTCACATTGCAACAAAATTGGATTGCCCGACAGCCACACAGACACAACTGGACTCTGCATAATCATGCCGGCAACGCTGTGTGGAGAAGCCAGTGAAATGGCAGCATTATACGACAGCGCATCTAAAACCATCAGGCCATGACAATGACAATGAGGCTTGTCCAGAAGTGTCACCCCGCTCTGTCTTTGACTGTCTCCCCTCTGTTCTTGTTGTTCTTTCTTTCCCTCTGTCTCACACACCCAGCAACACCCCCCCCCCCCCCCCCCCCCCCCCCC
>CAAKHG010027236.1:0-35131 GCA_901007715.1 Dactylopterus volitans | reverse complement strand
GGGGGGGCGGGGTGGGGGGGGGGGGGGGGGGGGGGGGGGGGGGGGTGCAGTGTTCTGCTCGATGTCAGGAAGCACATTAATAGATTAATAGAGACGGTAAATGGCTTTACTTTTTTGTATTTAAAATGGATTAGCAGTCTTGGTGGATTCAGATGAATCCATCAGCGGGCTCCGAGGCTTTACAACTTCCATGGGTGTATTTTCATGGAAAATCTGTTCAGAAAATAGACTTAAGCACCAAGAGGACACACCCTAACCCCGACACATGTTTTTAATTTGGCTCCTAATGTCTCGGCATTGAATTGCACTTATGAGAGGAGGTTGAGAGGAGAATCCCTGCTGTCCGGTTGTCTTAAAATAGAGAAAATAGCAAAACCCCGAACACCTCCATAGTGTTTCTCTCTTGCAGGGAGGGGCAGGCCTCACCCTAACCATCAGTTCCTCAAAGCGGTGGTGGAGTTTGTGAAGTGTGAGAGACGCACTGTGGAAAAAAAAAGTGTTGTTTTCTGCTGCGTTACTGGATAAAAGGTCTCATCTTTGATGGGCACTCAGACTAGAGCACAGCACTGTCACAGTCCCGACCCACCAAGAGCTACAGTGGATGGCCACCACACTGCTTTATATGGTTAACCTCCACCGATATCAGAAAACAAGCCTGGTTTAACAACGTGGGCATTTAAATGGTAATCAGATGCAGGCAAATGTTTGTTTCGCGCGCGCACGTGTGTGTGTGTGTGTGTGTGTGTGTGTGTGTGTCGGAGCTTGACTGTAAAATCAATGTAAAATCAAACAATGAAGGTAATTATCCTTTTTTTTCAGTTGTGTTGCTGTGAATCATGGGTGGTGACTGAACTCATGCATGCCTGGATTTGTTTTACGGTCTAATTATGTAATCCCAGTAGATTCACTCATGTTTAGTTGTGTCTCCCCCCTCCCCCTCCCCCTTTTCCCTGACAGTTGGAAAGAAACAAAAAATGGCTGATATCATTTTTGAGGAAGGGTGTGGGGCTCATAAAATACTAGTCCTTACCACATTTCAGTTTATTGTGTGTTCATGGTTAAATCTAAGGCACACATTTTCATTCCAGGGTGATTTTTGCTGTTTTTAAGCCTCAATGCTCCTCCACACTATTTTGGATTTACAATCCTCGAATCCTGTTTCACAGTCAGAACTCCTCTCAGAGTGAGTTTAGCTGTTTTGGTATGTGTCATATGTAAATGCTACCACTCTATGTAAAGACAGCCATGAACTCTTCTTTACCATTGCATTTATTTGGAACCCAGTGAACTATTTTTCCTTTTTTTTTTTCTAAATTTCATGTAATTTTTTCCCCCCCAAACTCCTTTTTTTAATTTCTCTGAATACTTTTTTTTCATGCGGTTTTTATCAGCAGAAATGTAAATGCATAGAATATTAAAACTATGAAGATTTAACAGTAAATTTTATGATGCTACACAACCTTGCACTATTTTTATTAAGTGCTGCAAGCAAAATCATCCATTTCAGAGTATTTTTAGCCACATAAACACCTAAAAATTATTATGTACTGCAGTCAAAACAAATACATGACTAAACAAAACGTTTTGAGTCTTGAGTAAGATAAAGTGCTAGCTTTAAAGCTTTAACGCTTTTGAAAGCAAAATATAAAACGCATCAAGAAATTTGGTGTCAATGCAGCAGCCAATGTGCAAAAACCTTAGGCAGGAAAACCTGACTTAAAAGGAAGGTAGTTCATTCATGAGTAGTCCTGATGACCTCCTATTCCATTTATCAAAGACATCTCTATTAGCTATGTTTACTTGCACGCAATATTTCCTTGTTTACACTTTTTTTTCCCCAAAAAATATACATATACAGTGGAAATATACAGTATATTCCATGTTTACTCTTATTTACATGCAGGATTGCATAACCTTATTAATGATCAAGTTTGAAAATGTTCCATATCTATCAGTGGAGAAACGGACTGCCTGGAGCCATTTATTGCTACTTTACATCAAACTTTTAAACCAGTTGCAGACTTGTTCAACCATGAGAATTTAACCTCCATCTTTCATAGCGTTCATAAGTCGGCGTGCTTCATCGTCCCACCCGAAATGGGGGCATCCCTGCTTTGGCTTTGCGATATCAGCCGGTTGGTGCACAACGCGTACAGCTGGCCGCGTGCTGCAAACAGTCAAGGGGACCTATAACAAGAATAAAACCGGCACAGCCAATGTCTTTATCAGAAAATTCTTCAGCTGGAATGAGGTCTCATTAGGAGTACGCTGTTTACATGACCTGTATCAAATTCTGAGTGTTGCCGTATTTGCAGTCGTAGCTGAAAACTGGTGTGCAGGTAAACTTGGCCACCGAAGGCAAAGTGTGTTGAGTTTGGCGGGAGCCTCTCGCTTGTCCCCTGAATGGACTCTTGTATTCGCTGAAACTCCTCCGCACTCGAATGAACCGGCGACTCGGAAATACTGGGCATTTATTGGTCAAACGCGCAGGGCAAGGGGGTTTGCCAGTGGCTACTCACATTTTCACGCAGCCGTCCTTGTTTCCAGTGGTTCACGAGAGAGGGCTGTAGCTTTCCTCGCTTTTCTAGGAGGACGTCCGCACAGCCACAGAGTCCTGCACAAATTCTCCTCATGAATCCGCTGATGTACTCGCAGCAGTAATGGTGGTTTGAAGAGGTGTACTCCTGCCAACATGGTGTTTTTCCTTGTTCTTTACATGGGCTTTAGACCCTTAGTGGTCATCACATGTATTTTTACGGGTCCAGAAAAAGAATTTCTGTCAAATTACGGCACATTATGCAACATTCCACATTTTACGGTTGATTCCATTTTTATTGCCCAATTCCGCCATTTATAGTGCCCTAATTATATTGCAGCGCTTTCATGTCAGCATTTTGACATTTTAGGGCTTGACTGGTTTTGCCAGCATAGTTATTTACAAGTGCTAAAACCAGTCGCCGTCGGACAAAAGTTAATCAACCACAGGTTTATTTTTATGACCCCTCCCCTCTGTGGATCATAATCTTATCATAGTGGAGGTGTTTGAGTGTCCTAATGATCCCAGGAGCGACGTTGTCGGGGGCAGCAGCCCCTGGTGGGGTCTCCCATGGCAAATTGGTCTTGGGTGAAGGGTCAGACAAAGAACGGTCCATAAAGACTCATATGGGAAGAAAAACATGAAAGGATCAGTGTGCCCTGCCGGAAGGGTCATCAGGGCCCCACCCTGGAGCCTGGAGGCCTGGGGAAGGGGCCTGTCTGCGAGCGGCTGGTGGCCGGGCCTTCGCCCATGGGGTCCAATCAGGTCCAGGCCAAGGCAGAGACACACTTCTCATCCAATTAACACCAAACTAGCAGGAGAGGTGTAGCATGGGCCAAGGAAGAACTCATTACATTTTGTAGCAGATCTGCACATTTCATTAATTTTGTGAAGCAATATTACATATTATCCAAGCTATTATTATTATTACATACTTTTGAAAAGAACAGCATCATCTCATGATGTGCGTTTTATGGTTCACCATAATTGCAGACATCATTTTATTCCCCTTAGATTTGACAAGGATTTTTAAATGAGTCAAATGCACTTTTGATACATGTATACTGAAGTTACACGCCAAAAAAGTCTGGGATGACATAAATTTGGAACCTTTTTTATTTCGATAGACTTGATGACTTTGCAGGTACAGCAGCTTTCACTCTCACTTCTCACATAGATCCCACTTCCTTGCAGGATGGAGTCCTCATGTCTGGACCTGGCTCTCGAGGGCGAGCGGCTCTGCAAGGCTGGCAACTACCGTGCCGGCGTGTCTTTCTTTGAGTCTGCAATCCAGGTTGGAACAGAGGACCTCCAAATCCTCAGCGCCATCTACAGCCAGCTGGGCAATGCCTACTTTCACCTGCAGGAGTATAACAAAGCCCTGGAGTACCATCGGCATGATCTCACACTCACCAGGTAGACATACGTGACCTCACAAGCAACTGACAGCGCGGACATTTTTCATGCAAACACTCCCGAGTGTGAGTCAGACCTGTGTAAGCAACCCAGCAAGACGTCTGTGCAGCTCAGACCCAAGCAATGAAATATATGTTCGACACTCTCCACTTTCTCCAACACCATTCTGAGTAAACACTGAGCAACGTTTATCACCTGCTGCCTCTCCGTGATTAAATAACTTGACAGGCAGCTGCACACATTTTTTTTTTCCTCTGCTTGCAGCTGGTCGTGCTTTTGTACCAACAACCTAACAAACCCAGTAACACCTCCAGTGTAATGGTTTCCTCTGCACCGATTTCTCTATCCGGGTTCTGTGACATTCATTTTTTTTTGGTTTTCTCCCAGAACCATTGGAGATGAACTCGGCGAGGCTAAAGCCAGTGGCAACCTTGGGAACACATTAAAGCTTTTAGGACGCTACAATGAAGCGGTGGTTTGCTGCCAAAGACATTTGGATATCACCAGAGCAATGTATGATAAGGTGGGTTATAATCTTGAGTTACTTAGGTCCGGGTGAATAATTCCTGCTGAGCGCTTAGCCACTGATTTTAAAAGGCCCATTTGCGTCAGCAATAATGGATACCGTATTTTCACATTTGCTAGCAGTCACACCACATAACATGCTCTGCAGCCACAGAACACTTTAAGTGCACACGATCAGAGTCCCGATATCAAGAGTGCTTTGCCAGCCCGCTTGCAAACTTTCTGCATTCTACAGTCTGCATTCGGTGTATTTTAAGTATGTAATTGCAGCACTGGTCACTCTGGTTTCCGCCTGTGAAAATCTGGTGTCCGCGCTGTAGGTTGGGCAGGCTCGTGCGCTGTATAATTTCGGGAACGTTTACCATGCCAAGGGCAAGAGCATCTGTTGGAGTGGAACAGAGCCAGGAGACTTTCCTGAGGAAGCCAAAATAGCCCTGAGGAAAGCTGCGCAGTACTATGAGTGAGTTGGTATCACTGTTTACCTCCCAAATGTTGATGTTTGCTTTTTCGTTTTTGCGATGAAGTCACTGAGTGCGTAGTGCCAGTGGCTGAACTCGGAGGTCACATGTTTGATCTGCATGACATGGAAGCAGCGTCGAGGTAAATGCTGAACCCCTTCAGTAGCAGTAAATGAATCGGATATAAAGCCTTGACAACGTAAATAAATTAGAGCTCAGAGTCTGTAAAGCTTATCCCAGCTGTCCCGACTTTTTCTTTTTAGCAATTTAAAAGATGAATTTCATTGTTTTGTTTTTGTTTTGTTCCTCGTTTAGCATTCACAAACCTTTTGACTGTAAATATACTCCAGAAACGTGATTTTCAGCTCTTGTTTTTCTCAAAGGGCAAACCTGAGCCTGGTGAAGGAGCTCGGCGACCGGGCCGCCCAAGGCCGCACCTGCGGGAACCTGGGTAATACTTACTATCTGCTGGGTGAATTTGAAACGGCAGTAGCAGCACATGAAAAGGTAAGCGGTTTGAACTCCTAATGAAAGTCAAATGTGTTTCCTTATTGTTTGCTGGATGGTACCTACCTCAAATTAGCCTGCACCCCTTTACACCCTCTTGGCTTTGAAGCCTTGCTGCGATGATATTGGGAAGTTTTCCAAAGCTTAATGCAACTCTTGTGTTTTTGCACGATTGTGAAAACGCTGTTCCCTGCCTTTGTAACCTCATTATGCTTCCTGTTTGTTTTTTTTCGTTAATGGTACTGATGTGCACCTTGTCTGTTTTATCCTCCGTCCCGTTTGGCAGCGGCTTCTCATCGCTAAAGAATTTGGGGACAAGTCTGCTGAGAGGAGGGCACACTGTAACCTTGGTAATGCTCACATATTCCTCAGCCAGTTTGAAGTGGCCGCCAGCCATTACAAGTAAGTAAACCTATAGCACGATGCGTTTTTCCTCTCCTTTCGGGGAGCATCGGCGGGCAAGTGCTGCATATGAAGATTTATACAGAGATGCTGAGATTTTTTTTTCTTTCCATCACCAAACAGAACGATGCCGAGATTTATTCTTTATTTGTCCTGTTAAACTTTGAATCGCAAAACACAAATCGGCTGGATCAGCTTGCACATAAATGAGCCGACTGGCAAATTGCTTCATCACACCAACTGGGAAAGAGCTCATTATACAGAAGGAAAATAAGCTGAAAGTTGTCAAAACGGGCAAACACAAAGAGTCATAGAAATCACAGCTCTGTATGACAATGTGAAAGACTCCGGTTGGCTTTTTTCTTTTTTCTTTTTTGTCAGTTGTCCAAGAGCCATAACTATGTAAATTTAGCTGTCTAATCCCTTAGCCCAGCATTTTCCTCACAGAGGCAGTTGGAAAGTGACAGCAGAGAGAGAAAAAGATCAGATAACTATCATTTCCCTGCGCCCACCCTATACATTCTTTGACCTTCTTCCTCCGCGTCTGCTCTGCCCTCAGGAGGACTCTGCAGCTGGCCAGGCTTTTGAAGGATAGGGCGGTGGAGGCCCAGGCCTGTTACAGTCTGGGGAACACCTACACACTGCTTCAAGACTATGAGAGAGCCATTGATTACCACCTCAAACATCTGGTAATTGCTCAGGACCTCAGCGACAGGTACCATCACAATTGCTCTGTTTTTCTAGCCGGCAGCCCATGAATTCAAACGGCTTTCCCAGAAATCTTAATGTTGTGGTTTTGCATTAGTTTGATGTGCACTTTATTACAGGGGTGCCTTTCAGAGAAGATTCGGCATAAAAAAAGATTCAAGTGTGCAGTGTTAGTTTCGTTTTCGTTTTGGGTCTGTTCATTAGACAACAATGCACTCACACACAATAATTGCATTTTAAATTAGCTATCCTTGATCAACTACATCAAAAGGCTGCTCACACAGGCAGATAGAATACACAAGCAGAATGAGTAAATGATGTCAGCCTGAAAATGAGGTACTTTTTGACTTCAGAGATAAAAATCTGCTAAGTCTCTAAATCACTCACTGGTCTGTTAGCAGAAGCTTCTTCTTCTACTAAATAGATAATGTGCTCCTGCTATAGTGTGGGAATATGATGGTTGTAGTCAGTAAAAGACGGCAGGATTTCTGGTGGTATGATCTTGCACTGCCTCAAAATGTAATGTAACGGGCGGGATAGAGAGAGATTTTTAAATCTTATTTGAAAAAGTTACAGAACAGCATCCCCCTTTTGTAGATTTTTTTCTTCTCTGTCATTCCATGTGTCCATTACACTGGAAGAACCACGCTTGACCAGCACCTCCCAGCCTTCCTCGTTTCCTAGATGGCCGCTAGTAGTACAGAGGCGTTTATCATCAAAATATGCCTTCCCCTCTGTTGTTTTACGGAGGCTGGCGTCAATAAATGTTAAATTACCGCCATCTGCTGGACGTAACAACTTCACAGTTGGCTTTACATTAATTAAAACGTTTACAGTGTAGACCTCCTCCGTCCCCTCCGGATCCCGTGGGGGAGGTGGGGGTGCAGCATCCACTTTTTGAAAACCACCGATTGAATCCCTTGTACGTACATCCTTGCAGTAAACAAATATCAAATAAGTCTTGCACTGTATCGAATGGTCAATTTTTCCACAAGATAAAATGGGTGCACAGACATGAGAGGAAGTCCGGGGCAATTAAATGTGTAGAACACCATTCTCTGTTTGCGAGATGAGTGCCAGGGCACGTTGAAATGTGATTTATCCGATTGCAGCGTGATAGCTTGACGAACGTCCTCCCCAGTCTTGCATAATCTCATGTGAAGTTGCTGAGCCTGTTTCCCTGTTTGTCTCGCTGCAGAGTTGGTGAAGGAAGAGCATACTGGAGTCTAGGAAATGCCCACACTGCCCTGGGGAATCATGAGCAAGCTATGTACTTTGCAGAGAAACATCTGGAAATTGCCAAAGAGGTGACTGTTTACTGTTAACCACCCCCCCCCTCCCCCCCCCCTTTGAGTCCAATGCCATTAGGCCACATCCCCATCTACTGGACGTATGGGGAAGAGCACAGGATTGACAGTCTTTTGCCCAAAAACTGTAGAATAGCAACACTTTTCTTTCTTTTGCGTAGTACAGTGGTCCCTCGTTAATCGCGGGAGTTACGTTCTAAAAATAAGCCGCAATGCGGGTTACACAATGCGCTGTAAAAAAAAAAAAAAGTATACGGAAATCCGCGAAACTGCGAGGACGCGGCAACTGTATTGTGTGACATGTATACGTCAACCACAAACGCGTCAACCCCTCATGTCTTTGCATTCGACATTTGGTGTTGATGCAGACGGGAGACAAAAGCAGCGAGGTGACGGCCAGGATGAACTTGTCAGACCTACGGCTGGTTGTAGGCCTGAAGTCCAACTCCAACACCCACTCCAGCATCTTCCGCAACAACAACGCCAACAGCTCCGCTCTGCCGGGGAGCCTCCAGGGCTACCTCAACCTGCCTGGTAAATCTGCACCATGTAGCAACACAATGTTTTCTTGTACTACACAAGTGTTCCAAATTACATTTAGTTGTTGAAAAATAACGAGCCTTGTGGTCATTTTGCAAAAGTGCTTTTTAATTCTCGTTTCAGGGGTGAGTCCTCCATCAAAGATGAGGGGCAGCGCAGAGAACCTGGAGCTGAGTTCGAATTCGGACAAAAGTCCAGCTGAAGATTCCTCAGCACATCCGGTGTGTATGAAAGAATTGCAGGGTGCACGCAGTTGCAGTTTCAACTTTGCCGTGTCTTCATAAAATGTCAGAAGGTTTTAAAGAGCTCAATTACTCTAAATAACATTAGAAATTCCAAAAATAATTATTTCTTTGGATGAATGTGTGTTTGAGTGAAATCTGCTGAAACCTTCATTTGCGTAATTTGACTTTTGTTGTTTATTTTGACCGTCTTCTACTTATGCATTCAGTATGACACTGTGCTTTTTTACCGAGATTCACAACTTGGCTTTGTGCATTTGTTGCAAATATTTAAAGCACCTGCGTTTAGAAATTAGGGGGATCTGTTTGTAGAAACTATAATAATCACAAGTTGATTCCCTTTGTGTGTAATCAGCGAAAACAAAGAAGTGTGTTTTCAGTTAGCTTGGAACAAGCCATTCCTATCTACATTGAGTGTTGTGATGTGAGAATTTTGAGAACCCTAATTTTGACAAATGGAGGAACATTCCCGTTTAGTGTTGGAAAAAGGAAGAAGGTGTGGATCATCACTGGGACCAAACCAAACCATGAGGAAGCATGGGACAGGTAGCAGCAGAAATCAAGGATAAATGCTGGTCACAGATGACAATTCCTGGAATCAAAACCAAGCAAGCTGAAGCAGTTTTTGCTTTCTGTGCTCCCCACCTGTGGAACAAGCCTAATTAGACACTTGGAAGTCTGCTAAAACAACCTTGCGTCTCAATTGTCTGTCATAAATAAACATGCGTTGCCATGATAATTTAGCCTGAAGGCCACCGTAGATTCTTCTCTACGCTTGTAAAAGGAGGGGTTATTGGCTTTTATTGCTGGATGCCACTAAACCTCACACACTGGTTCTTTAAAATGGAATGATTTCGCCAGCGAATGGACAATTCAGCATTTGCCTGGAACCCCTAAAATATATGGGGCACGGACGCAGCGTGTCACGTCTCATCAGCGGTGCGTGCCAGCCTTATTTCCTGAGGAGTTTTAAGCAGTTTGAAGCAGTTTTTTAAGTAAACATGAAGCGGCTTTGGCTGTTTTGAGCTGTTGGACTGACGATGGCGTCTGACCTCGGAGCGTGTCCACACACTCGTGTTCCTCAAGAAGTCAGTAACCTCAATACGTTGACATTCACTTCCTTTATGTGAGTCACTCTTGCTATTTGCCTTTAGGATTCGTTCAGAGTACAATTTAAGGGGGGGAAAAAAAACCTAAATATTTGTATTTGATTAACATACCATTCAAATTTTACTGGAAATCTGTCTAGAAGAGGCTCGATAATATTCATGAGAGACGCAGTAACATTGTCTTGGTAATTAGTGAAGACGTATCCGTTCGGCCTCCACTTGCCTTTACCACATAGGCTCTTAAGTTTTGTCGCCTTTTGAACGTTAAACTTTACCTTGCTAAGGAGGATTGTTGATGGTCTGTTATTTCTCCTTTAGAATTGAGATTTACTCGAGGAAAATCATGTTTCCTTAAGCATTTTCTGGAATAGACATTAAAATATGCAATTTTCAACACAGTTATCAACACAGTGTTGATAACTGTATTATTAATTGGTTCAATGTCTTCAATGCCCATCCGTAAAGTGGACAGGTTAAAGCATTTGCTCTCACAAAAGTAAGACCCGATTAAGCGATTATTTCATGTCACCGTTTACTTTCAGCTGTCTAATGCATCAACATTGACTATTAACATTATGTATGTAAACAATGAAAAAACAAAGTGGCACTGCTGCCTCACATTGCCTCTGATAAACCGAGGCATCATTTATCAGTTTAAAACAGACTGCAGCTGCTTGGCAGCATGTAGAAGGGGGAAAAAAAATAGATCTGCCACCTTTTAAAGTGAGAAATGTCACCTGGCTCCTGTGTTCCATGCAGGAGC
Source organism: Dactylopterus volitans (assembly GCA_901007715.1). Taxonomy (NCBI): domain Eukaryota; kingdom Metazoa; phylum Chordata; class Actinopteri; order Syngnathiformes; family Dactylopteridae; genus Dactylopterus; species Dactylopterus volitans. The sequence goes on along the minus strand of CAAKHG010027236.1, from coordinate 24,618 downwards.
TTTAGTTGGTAATAATGACAGTGGTCTACCACCATCACGCTCCATGTATTCTGGCCATTATTCATTATTAATATTGTGCATCTCCTGTGAATGCATCCCAAATTTGCAGGACTGGGAGGAAGATTCGTTCCCCGGCTCTTCGAAAAATCACACAATTAAGGCTTCCACCAAGCTCTTCCTCTTTCACCGGCTGAAAAGCAAGAAGCACAAGCACGGCAAATCACCTCCTAAAGGACACCATGAAAACGGCACGGAGCCCTCGGCGCCTGAGGTGGACCCGCCAGTGTCTCCCAAGGTAAAACATAAAAGGAAAAATAGATTACATTTTCCTGCCCCACATCTAGCATGACAAATGCAGTAAGGCTGTCCTACGATGCTGCCCAGCTCCCCATATTTTTATGTGTAGCATTAATGTTTAAGTATCGTTGCATTTTTCAGCAGCTTTCCAGTGATTTTTGGCAAAGTAATCTATATTGATCTACTTGGGTCAAAAACTGAACGGGAATGAATCCCGTATTTTTGTATGTAGAAAGTTTAGTTTAGCGTAATTATTGGAATTCTAACTTTTTTTTTTTTTTAATACCGTAGCCGGGATCACATGACACTATTGGAGAGGAAGGCTTTTTCGACCTCCTCTCTCGTTTCCAGGGCAACAGGATGGATGACCAAAGGTGCTCTCTGTTGGATGGCCAGAGCCATACCCCTGCCCATTCCTCTCCCTCTTCCACCCCACCTGTAGCTGAAAGGAAATGTGAGTTCCCCCCTGTGTTTATACCAAAGTTCACACCATATTCATCACTTCAATCTTCTGCCTTGGTCCGGGCATTCGTAGAGGCTGAAAAGTGTCAAAAAAATTGCAGTTGATGAAAAATATCTTTAAAAATTAACAAATGCAACTCTAGAGGCCAGTGACACCTGCCTCCATATGGTGTGAATGCTGCACGTCCTCAGTCCTCAACATTGTGACTGTTGTGTGATCGACCGCCTGAATTGCTGGTGTCAAATGTGACTCAAATTGATGCTCTACACCGAATCCCTGATTCGAGTATCAGACTTCTCTAACCTTGAATGATCTTGTTAAACAATTTTTGTACCCCCATCACTATTGGACTTCATATCAAAATCAGCCCTGAGGTGTGTTTGACACTTGAAGCGATTCTGTAACCAAAAATCAAACCTTTGAGCATCAAAGGTCTGATGATCTGTGAGTTCCATTTATGTTCCAGTCCATGAAACCACATCACAAGTGCACTCCTGCCATGTGCGTTGTCCACCGTTCGTTCATCATGAACTAATGACGACTCTGGTTTTAGCTATTTCGGAGTGCGAAACACCATTGCAGGATCCTGGTCATTTCCTGGAGCTGCTGGCCAGCTCCCAGGCCCGTCGTCTGGACGACCAACGAGTCAGCCTGAGCCATTTTCCTGGCTTGAGACTCAGCACCTCCAACCAGCCTCATACACCCACCACCTCCAGCACAAATCCGGTCCCCTCGCAAGGTGATGACATACGATGTGCTGCCGCCCCCGGTATCGCTGCTCCTATCTTGACTAACGCTCGTTCTCTCCTCCCCAGTCCCCATTCCCAGTACAGAGGCGGCTCACACACCCTCCCTGCGCAGCCACGTCGAGGCCAGTGCTGAGCAGCCTGAGGGGGACGAGGTCTTCTTTGACATGCTAGTAAAGTGCCAGGTGAGGAAAAAAAAATTGTATAACATCCCAAAAAAAACCCAAAAAGCTAAAACTTCAATCTCAAAAAAGGTGTACTAGTTGCGCTACTTGTAGCAAACGAGCGTCACGCGATGGTGGTGCCGTCCTCCGATGTTTCAGGGCTCCAGACTGAACGACCAGCGGTGTGCCGCTCCGCCTTCTGCGACGAGAGGACCGACCGTCCCAGACGAGGATTTTTTCAGCCTAATCCTGCGCTCTCAGTCCAACAGGATGGAGGAGCAGCGAGTCCAGCCGCCGTCCGGCGTCACTCAGCCTAAACCAGACTGACTTAAAATGACTCATCATTTTAATCTCAGGATACAGATTTTTGTAACCCGCTCATTCCTGTGAAACAAGAATGGAAGGAATTCTGCAAGAAATGGTGGTCTAAGATGATAAAAAAAAACAAAAAAACAGGCCATCGGGAGTATAGAATTATGGGAAATTCGAGATCTCGAAAACCTCAGCAATTTTAAGCTAGTCGGGGTGTCACGGCCTGTGTTTTTCCTCTGCTGCAGCCTGATAACCGATTTTTATCAGATGTTTGCACCAGCCACATCTGTGTCAACTTGCTCTGGCTGCAGTCTTTTTTTCTTTTTTTTTGGCTGAGCTAAGAGTACCATTTTCCAATGTCAGAAGCCAAACCAGAATTTTTTTTTTTTTTTGTATTATGAAATTCCAAAATACCAGTGGTGCAAAGTTCATGTGATTTATAGCCGAGAGGTTCCCGTGAGGGAGCCTACTGGAACAGTTACGTGGTCTTTTCAGCCTACATGTGACTAATAGTTCTCCAAGAATGATACCATGTGGTGGTGGTGGGGGGGAGGGGTGCAAACCTGGTCAGCGGATGGATCCGATATGGAGAATGTCAGCGGCCACATTCACTGCTCCCCTAATTTTGAACATTTGTGACTGGTGGAGATGCAGTATTCACAGTGGATGATGCCTCCAGATTTTGCTTTTCAAGACATGAAGTATGTAGTGTACACATTATTGCCATGAACTGATGGGATTCTTATTTTAATCAAGACTTTACAGCAGATTAACTTGTGAGGGAAGGAAAAAAAAAATATGTATTTTAGCTTTTTTTTTTTTTTTTAATTTGATAACTTCTCTTGAAACTGGGGAAATAAAACCTCATTGATTTACAATTCAGCTTATTTATTCAATCTTGATTACTTGCAAGTGAACAACATTGGGATTCCTTCCGAGTGACATGCTTTGGAAAAACGATACAGTTTCAAATGTCAGCGTCACTGTCTTTTTCTGCTACATATCAATACAAACAAGTGTATTTACAAAGGGTTCTGTGCATCAGTGCACCACTTCATGTGGGATTTAAATTCCTCTGAAGTCAATATTTCTGGCTGGTCCCGGCTTCCGCGCAGCCACTGGTCCATTTTTTCTAGTTGCTAGAAAACAGTTTCTCTTATTGTCGGTGCCGCATCCAGTAAATTGAGCTTCGCACAGAGTTGCAAAGTAAAAGCGGGGCATATGGGGAATCCATTAAAAAAAGACCGATGCTGTCACTATTATGCCACTGTTATGCCCGTTACACTGTGCAGTCGATGTCCGGCTCGCCGTTACGTTGCAAATGATGCAAAATGAACCAAAAACTTGTCTATTGCCACTCAAGTATCATAAGAACTGTCTCGTTCTTTCCTAACCTTCATGTGCACTGAGGTTTGATCTTTTCTGCACTGGCTTCTTATCTCCAAGAGTTTTTTAAAAAACAAAAAACGACAAAAAAAACCTCCTTAATGTTAAATAAATCAATTTACTGACACTAATAGTGACCCCCTCCCGCCCCAAGCAGATTTCCAATCACCTCCTGCTCCATTTCCAGTGAATACAACTGTCAAACAAGGACATGCTACGCCTCTGAAGTCAACCTCTCTGGATGATTCCTGTGCATGAAACGAGGGGAAAAAAAATAATGGTTCAGCTCTAATTTTGCCGAGCATCGTGTCTGGCGACGACATGATTGCACCCGCAGCTTAATGACTACTACTCAGGGGCACACGGAGTAAGTGGCGGTAAAAAAGCCAGTGATATTACACTCTTGGCTGATGGAAAATGACCAGTTTAACGCCGGTCCCCTTGCTATCTTCCGGACGACGGTACATTTGACCTACCCGTTTGTGCAGCAGTTCAAGAAGCAATTGTCGTTCTTGTCGAGTCTGTACACCCCAGAGTTGGGCAGATCTTTGCACTCTGACAAGAATCTCTGCAGGTCCGATGTCGGGGTTCCACTCTGCTGCTGTTGCTAAATGAAACAAGGAGTGGCATTCATTTACACTGCGGATTTTGGGGGAGAACATATTTGTAAAGGGTGGAGTGTTTCACCCAAACACATTAACACACAAGTGATTATCCAAACCAGCAGAAGGGGGAAAAAAAAGACTGTAAATACCTGTAAAAAATAGGAAACGCTACCTTGATGGTGTCGTAGGTGTCGGTGATGATTGTGATGAAGAGACTGAGGACCATGTAGATGAAGAGCGACACAAACGTGTAGAGGTAGACTCGGCTGAAAACCCAAACCAGGCTGCTCTTGTGCTTCATGTTCTTGAAGGTGGGAAACATGTCGTCTCCGTTGATGAGCGAGAACAGGCACTCGGACACCGTGTTCAAGGTCCGGAACTAAAACGAGAGGTGAAACTTTAGAGGCATGCCCGTGTGTGTCACTATTTTATTCCCTTACATCCTGTAGTCACCCAAGAAGAATTCTATTATTTTACTATGTAAAATGATGGCCTTGGTATAATGCAGCAGACTTTCTTGTTATTATGTAAACACCGCTTGCCTTCTCGTGATACGGGCCAAGGACAACCCAGCCACAGAAACAGTAGCTCAGGTAGATTATTCCAGCACAGCAGATGAAGCGGATGACGTTTGGGAAAGCTGCCCTGAGTGTCAGGATGAGAATCTGGAAATATCAACAGGGACACGCGGGTGGAGGAGCAGATGTGGAAATGTTAAATGGAAAAAAAAAAAAAAATCGCACAGACGACATGTTCAGTTCAGCGGTTTATATTTCCTGTGATTTATCAGATTCATTGTGGGAGAAGCTTGAGAAACTTAAACGCTCAAGCATGCGATGCAGCGATAGAATCGTGCACCGCTTCATTTGTGATGTGTATAGAGAGGTCAAATGCGTGTGGATCTGAGGGCCACCAAATCAAGTCAAGTAACTAGCATCAGTCGTGTTTATGGTGCGCAAAGATCTCGATTTTTTTTAAGCACTGTGGCATTGCCGGTCTCTGCAAGTGGCACTCAGACAGCGACTGTGCTGCATTTGCAAAAGATCAATGTGACAAATGCGAATTAACATAACAACCGGCCTTACGTTGTACTTGCGAAAGTAGCCCATGTAGCGGACGACCCCGATCCAGACGAACATGGTGCCCGTGCCGAGGAAGATGCTGCACACGTCATAGTTGGTGAGGACCTGGAGGAGACCGTGGAAACTTGAAAAGTCAACCGAGGCGACGCAGCAGATAAACACTTCACGGGGGAAATTAATAATAGTAACTTCTTAACTGAAGTGACCTGGCACACAGATCGACCGGTGGGCCACTAAACGGCCGGTACCTTAGTCTGGATCTCGATCTTGAGAATGGAGCCGGTGATGGTCAAGATGTCGCTGACGATGATCAGGATGTACCAGCCGTTCACAAACTCCAGCCTGTCTCCCCACGGCACCTCTTTGGCGCCGCGGCTCCTGCAGTGGAGCGTGTACTCCTGTTCAGAACAAAAGAAAACGCAGCGATAATAACTTTTTTTTTTTTATGGCGCCTTTGAAGACACCCAAGGACGTTTAACAGAAACATCAGACAGTAACTAAACTAACGACGCACCAAAAGCCTTGGCAAACAGATGGGTTGGCATCCATCACTTTAGGAGAGCTACTGTAACCTTACATATATTAGATAACCCTAACTTTTGAACCACTATTAGAATTAAATAATAATAGGGTGGCTTGACTCTACTTACAAACTGCAGCTGTATCCCATTGAACACTGAGCGCGTGCAGAGGGCGAGGGAGGTGATGCACGTTACGATGATGAGGCAGTCGAACAGCACGGTCAGGTAGATGCTTTTCGCGGCTGAGGGAGCAGCAGAGCAGTTGGGATAAAAAAAATTAAAAAAAAGGTTTCGTGAGCGAGGCAGACAGATCGCGCGGCCCATCGCGGCAAAAAAAAACAAAACTCACATGCGCCGGTGACCTTCCAGTCTCGGCACTCATTGATGTCCACGTCGTTTTCCAGGTCAATCTTTATCCGGCCACTGTGGGCCTGGTTGTCGAAGGTGATCTGTTGACGACGACGACATTTAGAAGGGGAGGGGATGCTCGAGAACTGGCGAGCGTTCTTCTCGGGCAAACAAGCAGCCTAATTTCCAAGGCCTGAAAGCTAACATTTGCTTAAATAAATGGCAGCCTGCCGTGCAGGAACAACGCTCCGCACCAGCCAGATCCGCATCGCCGGAGTGGCTGCAGTAACCGCAGGGCTACACGGTTGACAACGCTCAGTGTTTCCACCCATCAGCGCCGCGTAAACGGGCGAAGTGGAGGGGCGGGGGGGTTACCGGTGAATGACAAAGCCTGTGCGATATATGACCCGCTGGTGCGTTGCAGAGACGGTTGCAAAGAGGTGGAGAATTTCCATTGGACGTTAAGCTGGGGAATTTTGGAAATATTCCAAATTGGAAACTATAGCTATACAGTCTACATAGCTATAACAAGCTAGCCTCTCAAATGGTCAGTGGAATGAAAAATAGCTTACATTCAGCACCTAACTTACTGCTAGCTAGCTACTGTATGAACAGATTTATTTAATTTCTGCAAGTTAAGCAGTAACACCATTATAGATCAAATATATTTACCCCATAATATTATAAAAAAACTTACTTTATATAATCCGCAGGCCCAACTGTGTGGCTTCAATAGTCTTGTGCTTTGGGCTCAAAAGTGTGGCCTCCAGGGTTTAAGCAATCATCTGTGTATGTGATGCAGGCGTGCACAGTGCACGCAGGGGGCGTGGCCTCAACAGCCCTCCAGGAAGCAGTGCTGTTCGCATGCCATTGCGGAGTGCACTTGCATCAAATCTGGTTGTTTTAGCCAAGATTATGCTACAATATATATCCCCCCACTATATTTAAAGTCCCCCGTCGAGGGCCAACCTTCAGTTTTGTAAATTTCTGTTTAATTCCCATAAATTCCCATGGAAAAGTTTCCCCACTTTGAAAACTCCCGGAATTTTGCAACCCTAGCTGCTGGAGCCATGTAACAAAAAATAAATAAAAAAAATAAAAGTGGGGTTGACTCACGATGACGCTGAAGTCGTAGCAGTCCGGCAGCTCTCGGTGTCGGACCGTCTGCAGGTTGATGGCCTTGAGGACGAACGTGATCTTGACGGACAGCATCCTGGAAGGTCAACGGACCAATGAGAGCGCCTCGCGTCACACCGCGCGCGGCCAAACGACGGGGGAGGGGTGGGCGTTTACCTACATTTTGAAATGCAGGTCCAAATGGGGCCGAACGTCCAGCGACGTCGGCCGGGACATCGGGAAGATATGAATGCAATCTGTTGAACACATTGGAGATTGCGGCAAACTTGTCAGTATTAAAAAAAAACAAAAAAAAAAAAAACGCAAACAAACGTACCGGTTTCCACGTTCGCATCGATTTCGAAGGTCTCGTTCCCGGGGTAGATGGTCCCATTTCTGTAGAACTCCTGACACAGCGACAGGGGGCTGTAGGCAGAACCGTTGTTCTTGTAGGCGTGGTTGCCCACTGTGGTGTTGCGCAGGCGTCCATACTAGAAATAAATGATCCATAACACATCAAAAAAAAAAGGGGGGGGGGCATTTCTGAAGAGAGAAACTGCAGCAGCTCAGGATTTTAAACACGAGCTTTCCTTCCAGCGGACGCCTTCCGCAGATAAAAAACAAAAACTGCAAAACTGGCATGTCCAAAGTCCCCTTAGCAGGACATAACTTGTCATGGGAGCTTGTCAGCCATAATGGCCATGAGAGGATATAGCGCAATAAAACTGCGATGATTTACAGTAAACATGAAATTGGCAGCAAAAAAGATCTTGTGCGTCACGCGATCAAAATAAACCGTCAATCCCAGCAAAAAAACAAAAAACATGCCTTCTTGCTGTATATTAACCACAACGCTACCTGCTCAATGATGTAATCGATGTGGTCGTAAACATCCGCTTGTCGGTAAACGGCGTACGTGTCCATGCTGCCGTCGACGTAATCTTTCAAGAAGAGGTGCTTGAAGGTCATCAGGTTCTCCTCCTTGAACGCGACCACCATCTGGTTGCTCAGCCCGAAGGAGACCAGCTGGGGTGGGATTTATATGAGCATGGTGGTGGGAAAAAAAACACACACAAACTGGACGAAAAGCATTGGAATTTCATGTTGAGACAACCACCTGGATAGTGATGATGGCAATTTTGATAATCTGGAGCACAAGTTTCCATGGTTTTCGGCCACGAGCGTGGTACTTCTCGCAGGGGTTCATGAAGTAGTACTTGATCCTCCTCCTGAGACCCTCCACATTCTCCAGGTCCTCCAGGGGCTGGTGCTGGTGGTCCGCCCAGGCAGGGTGGCTCTCGGCCCCGTAGTCGTCGTACAGGTCAGCGGACTCCTCCATGCTCACGATGAATCCAAATCTGGTTGACCTGTGCGCAGTTTTTAAGGGTGGACCTCACTGACAGCCCTGGAGCACCGAGAGAAGATAATCACAGTCTTTTACATCATCTAAAATGATGCGGACTGAAAAAAACTACTTTAAAGCCAATTTAAAAAAACAAAAAACCTGCTGCTTGAGCATGAAAAGGCTTTTATATATTTTAAAAAGGCCTGCACAGTTTTTAAAAAATTTTTTTTTACTCTTGTCAACAGTGTGATTTATCTCTCACTCTTTTTTTCTTTAATTTTTGTTCACTTCGCGTCAGGCACATTTGCATCAATTAAAAAAAGCGAGTGATCGACTGTTTGACTGCCGGACTGGGTTGCGTCATAGGAGGACGTGAGTGAGGAGCAGGCAGCCACCATTGCACTTTGACTAGGAGGAAGTCAGGTGCGCCTGTAGAATCCGCAACAAGTCTAAAAATAAATAAATAAATAAGACGTTGATCTGTCTGTCTCCCCCAATCAATATTCATAATGCGTCGACGGGGTGTTGTTATAATAATAACTGGACAGCAATGAGGCGAAACACGCAATTTAGCCCCCCCCCCCACCGCAACAGGTGACTTACCAATGTCGCCCGGCAGGTTAATCAGCTTCTGATTGGAGCCGCCGTCGCCGCCAGCGCGCCTCAGTGCCTTCTCCTTTTAATAATTCCTGTGACTTCGGATTCATGAAGTTTCCCCGCGTGGTTCATGGCTGAGCTCGCTCCCCGACGTGAGGAACCCCGCGGGCTGTCCTGCCAATCCCGTCACTCCCGTCTCCGAAGCCTCAGGTGACGAGCGACCGTGGGGCGTGACGTCACCTCGACGCCGGCTCTGATTGGCTGTCAGTGGCTTCGTTTCCTGCCCTCCTGTAACCCCTGGCAACCAAACGCCTCCCATTTGATTTGAGTGCGTTCAAGAGGAACTTTTAACTCGCAATTGTTTGAGCACCCGGTGAAATGCATGATTTCGCTCGTAAGTGCTGAATGAGCGGCTCTTCGGCATCGTTTGACGTCAATGTTAAATGCAGATAACGTCAACGAAAAAGGAGACAGCTTTGCTAAATTAGCACTAGCTTGCTACTGTTATTACTTGAGGGGAGTTAGCTAACAGTGCAGAACATAACAACAGATACGTGCTGGCAAACACACCGAACAAAGAGGTGAGTCATATTATTATTATTATTATTATTATTAGTAGTAGTAGTAGTAGTAGTAGTAGTAGTAGTAGTAGTAGTAGTAGTGTGTGGTATTGCAAATGAAGTAGTAGTATTAATAATAGTAGCAGTAGTGGCGGTGGAGTCTAGAAGTAGTAACAGTGATTGTAGCACTAGTTGTGATTAGTGGCACTGGAAGTATTAGTGTTACTATTCGCAGCAGTAGTAGTGGTAACGGTGGTAGTAGTATCAGCAATAGTACTTGTGGTGGTAGTAGTAGTAGCAACAGCATTTGTAGAGGTGGTAGAAGTATGAGTAGTTGTACTATTAGTAGTAGTGCTAGTAGCAGTATTAGTGTCCGTAATAGTTTATGGTAACTCTAGCAGGTGAAGTAATAGTAGTAGTAGCAGCAGCTGTAGTGGTGGTAGTAAAAGTGACAGTAGCAGTACTAGCAGCAGCAGCAGCCGCAGTCCTTTTACTCAGGCACAGTTTTGAGCTACTTGTACTTTGCTTCCATACATTAAGTAGGTTGAGAACTTAGCATTCACTCTGAGCTATTCTATTTATTGAAGGAGAACTGTACTTTCCCATTCAACTTAATTGGATTTGCAGCTGTGGTTTGTTCACAGATTTTACCACAAGATGGCGCCACTTGCATTGATGATGTGTGTAATAAATAGACCTTCTTGACATTTGGTCAAGGAAGGAGACATAGTTATAATTTGTTGACATGTACTATGGTATTGTGATTGGAGTAACATGTCCCACTATGCTTTGTTCACAGGATTTAAACTCTGCCAGTTTCTCTCCCTCTCATTAATGAAGTCACCTTAAGAGAAAAGATGCCACCTCAGAGACGAAAGAGTGCAGTCAGCAGTGCAGGAAGTAAGGGTGAACTTAAAGGTCAGTGGTTTAACATTGTTGTCCGCGGATGTCCAAACCTGATTAATATCATGTCTTGGTTGTGATATCCACCTTTTTTGGACATCCACAGATGTTGCTTACCAAGACTCAAATCAGCTTGTAAATTAGCTAAACTCTTTCATAAACACAACCACTTGACATCTTTTGCAACTTTTTTTCCATTCCTATAACATGCACCTGTGCTACTCTATCCCAAATGAGCAGGGAGCTGTTTTTGAGCTATTTTTAGCACGTTCTTTTCTTTTTTTTTTGAAAGGCCACACTTTTGTGTTTTTCTGTCAGTCAGAATCACTTATTCTACTGGCACTGGGTAACACAGGTTTAAAACACAACTATGAGAACATTTCTACCTGAATTCATTTTGCTATATATATGCCTGCAGATGATCCATGTATTTGGATCTATTAGCTGGAAAACACACAAAAAAAACCTAGTCCATGTTCAAATTTTATGGCACAGAAAATGAAAATTTTATTATTGTTTTTGTAAGGTTGTGTCTATGTTTTGTTTTTGTTTGTTTTTTAAAAAAAAGGTATTTTGGTGACTGGAAGAACCCTTCTTCACTGTAACTGAAGCATAAATACATTATCTTGCTTTCCCCCCATTTTTTGTCCATAGGTGTGCCACTGACTGCTAAGGCGTTAAGACAAAAAAATGTCTTAAACATAACTCTTTTAAATCTTTTATGACCATCCTGTACGCCTGGGTTTAACCTGCCGTTATTGTATGGCCCATTTGATCATCACCATTGGTTTTATACAGCATAGTCATTTTGGGGGGGATTAGCCGGGATAACGTCGGATACTAAAATCATGAAAACTTATTCTGATGTAGCGATGCGAGAGTAATGACCGGAACAAAAAACATAATGTCTTTAAAGAAAGGGGAAAACTATATGCATTCTTCTGATGTGATCCCGAGTGTTCTGTTGCATAGCCTTTGGACATGCTTTCTTCACAGCTGTGGAAGGCCATTGTCAAGGTCTGGTTTACTTTCCACATACCAGCCCTGAGAACGTGCTTTTGGTCAAATGCAGGTCACCGGCAGTGTATCCTTTACCACAGTGTAGGTCATGGGCTCTTGTCGGACTTGAAAGTTGTGCCGTTCAAAATGGCTCCATTATCAGCTCCTACAAGCAAACAGAGCCAAAGTCATGATGCACCGCGGTATAAATATCTCGTCGTGAGTGGATTACGCAAGCGGGAAAGCGGCCCTGCCATTTTTAAAACACCGCTTGTGCTAAGTTTGAAACTGCAGTTTAATTACATTCTTGAGGTTTACGGAGCAGTGCACATCACACTCTCTGGGTCCCAAGCAAATATTTCCCATGAATGCAAATGCCACGGTTGACACATAACTCTGAAATGGAGGGTGTGAATTTCCACTACAATGATTTCGGTGTGAAGCCCGCGTGGTGTGTATGTGTGTGTGTGTGAGTGGAAGAGGTTGACACGCCCGGCTGGGAAGTGGTTACTTTAGCTGCACTTGAGCGTTCTCCGCGTCCCCCTCAGCAACCTTGTGGGAGGACTTTGAAGAGCGAGGCCACAAAGCATGATGATCATTACGCTGAGCCCTGTTTACTGTAGAGCGCGCCGGACCAGCCTGCCGTCATGCATACGGGGGAGTCTGCATGTATTGTTGATTAAGAAAACCTTTGCCGTGGTGATGCTGTATCACTTGCGGGCTCACACCGTTAGCAGGCCCGCTTCTGCGCCCGTGGCTTAGCAGTTAATGTCTTTATTTCCTGCGTTCTCCCATGCGTGTTGTGGGGTTCGGACATCGCGCGGAGGCCGCTCGCAGGGATTGCATTTCATCCTGCGGTACTGGAGGGTGGTCCGCCCCGCGGGGAGGGGCAGCTGGAGGATCAGAGTCCGTTTGATCGGAAAAGGCAGGGGCAGGAATCTATGTCATGGTCTGCGGGTTGGGTGACTCTTAAGCTCGTCCATTGTGCGAGCATCACTTGATAAGCGAGCTCGAAGCTCTCGGTTGTGTTGTGGCATCTCTGCTTTCCGACTCATCGGCTCTGTGGCTTGTTTGTCAGCACTGCTTCATCTATTTCTACAACTCCCCCCGGCCCCCCCGGTGCTTTCTGTCAGGCATATCTCGCTCTGTAAATCTTTCGCCTCGGTGCCCGATCTGCAAAACATTTTTGTACTGAATATTTGCCTTGTTTTTAAAAAGCATAAAAAGTGCTAAACAAATGTAAGGTTTATGACACAGCTGTGCAGGATTCGCATAATTACCATAATTACCAAAATCATTTGTTATGTTTCAGTAATGGTTAATCCACCAGTATGTAGAGGCCCTTTAACTGAAATCATATTTTTAATGCTAAAATATAATTATTATTGCTACCCATGAATTTTTGCATTGACTGCTCAACAACAAAAAAAACAAAAAAACCTGAAAAAATAGTGGAGCACACTATTATTTCTCAATTAAGATGACATATTATAGTTATTTAGTTGCATTCCTGAACAGACAGAATAGTTTTGGTGGATGAATGTTATGCGTGATTAATTTCTGACTTCTCAGAGAAGCTCAGTGAGCCGGCTCAAATTTGGGCATAAAAAGATGAATAATTCAGTTTGAAATTCCTCATTTCTGTTCAGAATGGTTGAAAACGCCGAGAACCCAGTGAAAATGAATTGTGTGTGTGTGTGTGTGTGCGTGCATGTGAGTGAGTGTAAAATCTTACACTTGGTGGTTTAATAAACTTGTCACAGTGAGCACTGTATGTCTTGGGGAGAAGAATATGATCATTATAATTGCAATACATAATCGATAATAAACCATTCATGCTCTCAGCTTGAACATTAGATTTGATTTTTTTATCAGGTGCAATAATGATGTCAGAGATGTGTTGTATAAAGTTTGGGTTGTGGACTGAAGGACGTTGCTTTCAAACACTAAGCTCATTCTGCGGCATCAGATCTCTTTGATTCCCTTTTTTTTTAACCTTTTAATAAGTGACCAAAGTTTTGTTTGGTAAAGTAAAATCAATAAACAATTGGTGATTTATCGTCGCATGAGTGTGCCGTGTGAAATCGGGGGGGTTGAAGTCAGCTTGATGCACAACTTGCCCACCTGCCCACCATTTCTTGTCTGCCCTGATAGTGAGCTCTGACCGAGGCCCCCCTGATGACATCTTCCCCATGGTCCTCACGTCAGCCACCCAGGAGCTCTTTGGCTGCCGCGCCGACGAGGACGTCACAGGGGTGAGCCCTTACAAGCTGCTGATAAAAGACGACATCGTGCGGGACATTAAGACAAGAGCGGCGGTCTCCGATTTCAGCCCTGTGAAGCACATTGTCCTGGTGAGGCCTTTTCATTGTCTCTGCAGATCACTCGGACAATATCCCCGAGACACCGTGATGGTGGCAGACCCCGTGCTCGGGGCTGTGGGAGCGGACGGATTAACCACTTGAACTTCAATCCCTCTAATTGTGCGCTCTTAATTAAATACATGCATAACACACATTTAATGCCCATTCGACTCATCTTTTTTAAGCAACGAGTAATGGAGGCTTTCTTGTTTGGGACAATCCAGGTGACACGTTACGGTTGTTCCTGCATTACAAGAACCCGACGATATTTATTTTCATCAACAAGAGCCACACCATCATCGACCATCTCAACGCAATTGCTCCAGTTTAATTCTAGCTAAATGATTTTTTTTTTTTTCATAACAGTAACAACAGGGCATTCCGCGTCTGATGTCAAACTGCGCTGCCGTGTTTTTGTTGCGCTTGCAGGAATACCCGGAGGGTGAAATGTTGCTGGTCTTTGACAGGGACTTCACTTACGGTCACAGCTACTACCTGGCTCTGACCCCCGGGGCAAAAGAAAGAATTCTCAGTGTAAGCAGACGGTTATTTGAATACTCCCTGTTTGTTTTTCTGGCTCTTTGCTTTCTGGTTTGAAAAAGCACCGAAGGCAGTTAACGCGTGACCTTTTCCTGGGTATGAGCATAAATTACTTAGTCTTTTAGCATGATTTATTAGCACCCCAGTGTGCAAACAAGTAGGATGGAGCGTTTTTTTTGTCCAATTTCATTTCCTTTCAGATCGGATGGTATGTGCACTATTTTATCTTTTATCGCTAACAAGAATGCCTGGTGTTTGACGTTGTATATTTGGATGTCAATTTTCTTGCCTTTTTTTTTTTTTTTCTTTGCTTCTTTGTGTATTTTTAAATTTCTGCTGTGGTGTAAAGCAATAACAAGAGAACAATCTTTCATTGCGCAATCATTTCTGTAGCTCAAAAATTCCTTGTCGGGGGGGAAAATGAAATGAAATGAAGTAGAATCAATTCAGATTTCGTATAAAATCGTCTTCCATTTTATTTTGTTTTCAGTTATCAGTTTGTTAATAATTAATTGTAATACTTTGGTGTTTCGCAGCCTCCAAAGCCTGAAACACCCGACGTGCTTTTGAACGGAGTTGATAAAACTCCGGAACCAAAGCAGTGGATATCTCTTGGCAGTGAAAAGGAGATAGACGAAGAATCTGTCAGAGAAGCAAGAGAGAAGGTACTGCGGCATCATAAAAGATGGGAGCACAAAATGTCGTTCGCTGCGGTTCAGCACTCGCACCCTTCCATTTTCCTCTCTGTATCTCATTAGCTTGTGTACAGGTTCTCCCGCGTGCGGAGGAAGTTTGGGGTGCCAGTCTGTTTCTCCGACCGCAGCGCTGCGGATGATAAGAAAGGCTACCTGGAGTGCGCCTCCTATTCAGACGGTCGATTCAGCATCCAGCAGATGCAGAGGGACTGTGGGATCCAGGCTGTTCCCAGCCTACAAAGCAGCAGTGCACAGACTCAGTGGTCGGTTACGCCGGCTAATGAGGACACGTACAATTGATTTATGCTGCGAGGGAAAAGCAATTAAGTCCAGCCAATCCACTGCAGTAATTTCACCTGTTTGGTGCATTAAGAACATCATATTTTACACTAAACCTGAAATTGATGAAGTGGTGCATATTAAATCGCCGTACACTTTCGTGAAAAAAAAAAAAAAACAAGAAAAAAACCCACCCTGTATGATTTCCTGGCTCTCTCTTGTTTCCATAGTAACTGCACCTCGGTATCTATCTACTTTTTTTTTTTTTGTCTACTTTACAGGAGGTGTCGGAGGAACAACTTTGCGCAGTACACTCCCAGAGAGTTAAGTGAAAATGAAAAAGAGAGCATCCTCCAGTCTGAGAGCCTTAAGGATTTTTGCAAATCGGTGATGCCCAGGTATAGAGGAATATTTCAGCGACTGATGGCACCTTTAATCTGCTTCCAAAAGGAAAATATTATTGACTAAGAATAAACCCCAGCTCATTCTTGACTTGATCGGCCTTATGGTATTGGAGATATGGGGGCACACAATACGGGAGCGGGGAGGGAGGCCATTCTTCACACTTTTTTTTTTTTTTTTTAAAAGGACTGACCGTAAAATGTTCTTTCTGCAGGGTTTTGCAAGCCCTGCAGCAAGAGGAGATTATGAACGTGTTCATAGATGACTGGAAGGCTTTGGGCTCCGGAGCCGAAGACCGCGACTGGTCTGAGAAGGTTTCCGAAGCGCTGATGCTTCATCAGGCCTTCGCCGTCCAGAGCTACACGCAGGACAAGAGAATCAGCTGCATTAAGTGGCACCCCACCCTCAGCGGTAAGCCACGCCCACCCAGTCAAGGGATAGGCCTCTCTACCGTGTTTGAGCAGCAGACACGTTCTCACCAAACGCAACGGCTCTGCACGGTTAAATCCCTCACGACGCGGACATGATCACTAAATCGTCGTTGCTTTCTTTTTGTTTACAGGGGAAATATTACATTAATTACACTGACGGGGTAGTGACATCACTGTGCAGCTTTAAAGATTAACATCACCCTTGTCCGCTTTCCACTCTTGGCAATGGTTCCTTGCAGGAAATCACCCACTTTTGTCACCAATGGAGTAATCTTTCCACAAGAGTTTTAAAACTAGAACCTGCACATTTGATAATTATCGGTGCACTTTATGTATTTTGTCAATCAAGAGGCGAGATGCAGTTTATTGGACATCTATTTTTCTCTACGTGTTGGATGCATGTTTTTTTTTTCTATGCTAGGTGTGCTAGCTGTGGCCCTGACAGAGAAAAAGGAGGCGCTTTCTAACGAGTCCCCCATGCTTGTCACTGGACCTTCTCTCATACTTTTCTACAGCTTCTCTGACCCTTCTAATCCCCAGGTATGGAAAGTATACGAGGGGAGGCCTCCATGAAATGAAAGTTGAGAATGTGCAAGTCCGAAAAAGATTAGAAATGCCATATTTCTCTTTCTCCGTGACAGCTTATGAGCAAATCCTCTCCCCTCTCACCTCAAGTCTGTTTGAAATGCACTTTCATCGTTTCATAGGCTGGAAGGATTAGTTTTGTGCGCTGTCATCCAAGACCATTATTTGCCTTAGCAAAACCTGAGAGGATCTATTGATTTCCCCCAGACACTCAATCAATAACTGAGCCGCTCAAAGTGAGCAACCGAACCTCTCTGAAGTAATGTGAGTTCTGCGTGACGTATTCCTCCTCCTAGCGCCTGTCATGCTTGAGTTTCACTGCTCGCTAAAGCAGTGATCAAAGTAGTCAGGGCTTCTATGTGGAGGAAACCAGAGGAATGATACGGCTGAAATGACTGCATTTATTTAGGGAATGGGGGAGAAAAAGCACTGGAGTCCAGCGCTGCAGCTAATTTTAAAACTCCAGGAGACGTCAACGTGATGCTGAATAATGACTGCTCTGTAAATGTCCCCCTGCTTGGTCTTTTTTTCCCCTTACGCCTGATGAAATGGAGTCATCTCTCTGCACTCGGTTTTGTTGATTAAAAGCTGAACTTTCCACGGTGAAGCTCAAATAAATAAATACTGAGAGTGGCGAGCGTCCAATATATGGAGAGGTCGACTTTGAAATACAATATTTCTGCAGTGTGTCTGTGGGTTTTTGTGTTTTGCAGTTGCTGCTGGAGTGTCCAGGCAGCATTCTTGCCTTTGAGTTCTGCCCCTCTGATCCAAATATTATTGTTGGCGGCTGCGCGAATGGCCAGGTGCTGACTTTGACTCTGCTCGGATTCTCTGCTTTGCTGCCCCAGCTGTTTTTCGACTTGTGGGGTTTCAACATTTTCGCCAGGCAGGCCTTCTTCCACGTACCTCCTCAGTGCCCTTTGTTTCATTGCAATAAAAAAAAAAAAAAATGCACATAGATAAATAAACACTGTACGTATCCTGTGCTTTTCCCACGCAACTGGTTCTGTCTTCATTCCGCGTCATAACCATTTAAATGGTTCTTTATGTGTTCCTTCTTAATTCAGATGCTGCTCTTGAACAGCTAATGACGTGCTGTTGTTCTCGCAGGTCGTGTTATGGGACCTATCCGCTCACGTCACGCACCTACAGGGAGCACAGCCTAGTGGTAAAAAGGTGTTCGTCACTGACATGTTCGTAAGTACCCATATCCCCTCTCTATTGTACACACTGTTGGCACAACAACAAATGATGTCCTGTAACTGTGATTACCGTCTGCGCAGCGGTGCTGTGTGACAGACTAAGAGCGTGATGTGTCGGCTCCTGAGTTTTCTCCTCGTCCTCACCCTTTCATTAAACGGGAACGCGGCAGCCTAATGGCTCTTTTCAAGCCAGCCACAGCTGTCATAACTGGCTCGGCAAGCATATAGAAGTGCCAGTAGAAAAACACAACGCAAGCCTATATCATTACATGACCCTGCCGCCTAAAGAAAACAGCCAATTAAACGAACCTGATTATGATCTAAAAGACTCGAAAGGCCCTCAGCTGAACGACGGAACACCGTAGCAAACAAATATGTCCCTTTCAAGCCTGCGGTGCTAAAAGGTATAGTGATAATAAAGGAAAGGTGGGGGAGAGGCAGAGTTAATGATACATGGCAGAAACGTGGCCTCGGGTTTAAACACATAACACAGTAACTACGTTAAATCCACTGCAGACTGCTGAAACATCCAAACACCACATGTAAAACCAGCCCTTAAAGCTTGACCTCCCCACACACACACACACACACACACACCTTCCACTCAGCTACTATATTTAAATAGACACAAATGCCCCCATCGTCCAGCCCCCATTTGCTTTGTGTGTTTTTATCGTCGCTACGGCGGAACAGCTGTCTCCACCCCGCTCTTCCATGTCTTTTTCCTCTCCCCTCTCCCGCCCCCCCCTCCCGCCAGCCCCCTCCATTCTTTGTCCTTGTTTGCTGTTAATTTCCCCGAGTCAACAGCATCAGCTCGCACACTCCAGCTGTTACACAAGCCCACTGTCCGCCGCCAGAGTTTGCCCCTGTGGAAGATAATGCACAGGCAAATCAGATCGCTGCCCTCCCGAGTGTTTGCACTGTAAACAAGGCTTTATTGGCGCTGTGAAAGCTGCGCCGCACCAGCACCTGTTGCAAGCTTATCAGACAAATGAAGTATTAAATTCTTCCCCTGTGGATGCATTTTCTGTTCCCACCGGGTTTTATGAGAGGACAAATTAGATGGTGTAAATGGAGCACACTAGTATATGCCTGAGGCCAGTGATCTAACTTTAATAAAGAATCAAGGAAAGATGCAGTGAATGTTGCTATGGACTGATTACATTGTTATACCATTTCATAATAGATATTGACCACCGAATAAAATCTTTGCATGTACGCTGGCTTGTCGGAGCTCATTATGCATCTTGTGCGTCAGGACCTGGATGACGACAAGGAGAATAAGACCCCGGTGGTGTGCTACTGTGCAGTGTCTTCCTTAGAGAGCAGCCACAAAGCAGCAATTACAGATGTCCACTGGCTGCCACAAACGTTTGAGGTACGACACACTGAAGGGCCGAGTGGCTGCAGTCTGACACCAGACGGCCTGCTGATCCATCCTTAAGTTACTCCTTCCTTCCATTTTCCATCCGGAGCACAATCAGTAGGCGCTGAACCTCATTACCCACAAGGTTAATCGCCGTTTCGCCCAGCCTATCTCGATTAATAAAAGAGTTTTTGTACGATTACATTACACAACAGTGCCTTCAGAAAAACCCTCAAATGTTTGCTCGATCTTTATCGTATCTAACACAAACACCGGCGCATATTTTCCAGCACACCAGAAGCAACCGTGGGTAGATTTGAGTCCCTCACGGTGAAGTGTCAAAATGATAATAAGACATTAACGCTTAAAGATTCGGGTCATTTATTGCCCTAATGGTTATGATATCTAATTTTGGAATGTCAACACACAAGTTTTTATCTCACTGTGATTAAATGCCACTTGACTGTAAATAGCTCCAACCGGAGGTAAGGCACTGGGGGAACAGTGAAGGAGTCGCGCTGGAGGAGAGGCTCAGAGGGTGAGAAAACAACATGCTGCAACTGTGGCAGGAGGCAACAGAGGAATATGGTTTGGAAAGGAGGCATAATCGGAGAAAAGAAAATAGATAAAATACCGAATGCTAAAAACTCCACAGTTCCACTGCAATAAAGATGTGGTCTCAAAATGTTTATTTCTTCTTTAACTGCCTTACTTTCCTCTTTTCCAATAGCTGAGGAGAGAGATTACTGCTAAATGTTTCATTACATATTTTATCCTAATCGCGACTTTGGCCAATAACAACAATGACGTCTTTGCATATTTATATGCTTTGTGCCGCTGAAATGATATTTGACGCAGAGCCTTTGACTGTCACCTTTCACAAAGAAGTGCAAAATTCACCAGCATGGCAACACTGGAAACAATAAGAATATGCATACAGCTCTAATCGTCTCACATAGATTCTATAAGTTATTCCTCTCCAGAGCACATAAGCATGTTACCGAGTGTCTCTAAATGATCTTATTCATTATATATAATGAATGCATTATAGTTCTGGTTTCCCAGTGGTGCCTCTCCGTCATCTCTGCATCGTGGAATGAAATAAATCATGACAAACCCCGGTGCTCATCTGGATAAGTATAAAAAGCAATCATCAGAGTGCCCCCAGAGAACATTAGCCCCTCATATATCTTCAGGGGAACCTCGCACGCTCCTATCAGCTCTTCACACTCTTAAGCCTGACAGACACATGTTGACTTTGTAACTCCCTCTCTCTCTGATTAGGTGACCAGAACGGGCCTGCCGGTGGAGAACAAATACAACATGTCTGTTCAGCTCGTCACCTGCTCCCCTGACTGGTAGGCCACATAAAGAAAAAAGAAAACAAAAACGCAAACACAATGGAATATGTGCTTTGTGGCAGATTTGATTGGACCCATTTGTTTTTTAGAGTATCCATCCACTGATTCAAATATGAAGGTTGGCAGGCTCCCAGTCTGCCAGGCACAGAGCTCCTGTCTCTGTTTTCCATTCACAGCTCACTTTTTTTGTCTTTCGGTGGATTAAGTGACTGCTTGTATTTCATTGTCAGTTGTACTTGTGTGGGCTGTTGTTGCTGGAGATATTGGTATCATTTACTCTGCCTGTGTTGTTGATTTTTTTTTTTTTTTCCTCCACGGTCGGTGCCAAGTGGAATCCATTTCGTAGCTGGCACAGGCGCATTTTATACCCATTGTAACTGCGGGCGCTGATGCTTTTGATAATTGTCTGCACTGATGCTACCTAAGCAAACAACTTTAAGAAACGCTGTGTTTCATAATTTCTTCAGATGAGATACATAGTCCTTTGTTCCACATGAGCCGCATGAGGGCCACATGAGAGCCTATGCATGATGTAAGAGGACTTAACATCAACATAAAGTAAAAAGGCAGGAGGAATTCCCCCTGTTAAATATAATGTTGCAGTCAGACAATGAAGAGCTATGTGGTCAGTGAGCATAACACTTTTTTTGAAGCCACATGACAAGTCCCACCTATGGGCCTCATGCATGAACGGCTCGTACGCACAGAGGGGGATCTTAAATCGCGCATAGTAACAATGCAACCGAGTGAGAACAAAATCCGACTGCGAATGCGAAATATAACACACACACACACACACACACACACACATTCCTGTTCAATCATTATGACAGCCCACATCATTTTCACTGTCCAAAGAAACAGAGAAGCCTCTCCAGTGGTGGCTCCTACGCACTCGCGTTCGTTTCAGCAGCGTGACTCATTCCTTGTGCTTCTGGCCCGGCCGCCGCGCCGCTTGTATTTGAAAACAAAGCATTTTCTCCATTTCCAAAACCTCATTGAGCGGCGTCTCAATTTCAGCCGCGGATGAGCTTCGTTCCTTTTCCTCTCCTGTTTGTTTTCGTCGTCTCGTACTCTTCTCCTTTCCGTGTTGTCTTTGTCTTTTCGTTTGTGGTTTGCACTCGGCACTCCAGCCTGCTGCACTTGTTTGGCTTCGCCGCGATTGTTTTCCTCTGATCATGACAAGTTGGTCATATTCGCATGGGGTAAAAACAGATGCGCTTATGTACGCAAATTTCATGAATCCCACGCAAGATTTGCTTATTTTACCGCATTAGGCAAGAACCAAAAAAAAAAGAAAAAAAAGAGAGCATTCATGTCACGCATGCGGCCCATTGTTTCTCTCTGCCTCTCTACATATTGTCATTGATCTCCCACCCTTCTTTAATGTTTTGCTGAAGGGCTGCTTTGTGTACAGGACAAATATATATCCAAGCATGAATGGTATACGGATTTGTTTGCATGCAAAAAAACCCATCCCTGCATGTGTTTTCTACCTCTAAACAGTAAAACTGTAATTGTGGTTCACCAGATGTCATACGCCAGATGTTGTCATACTAAAAACTGAAAGTGTCTGTAGTTTTGGCCTCTGTCTGCTGCAGCTGTTCTCAATCAAGTATTTGAAGTACCAGATGCTATATTATGACCTATATACAGTATAAATGCAAATTGCTTATTTATCTGTTTTGGTGGGGTGAATTATGTCACTGCTGAGAGCTTAAGACTGCACTTCAGGGCAGTCCCCGCAATTTGCGGAAGACGTTGCTTTATGCGCCGTTTCAAAAAAACAAAATATGCGACCGTGAGCTGGTGTACACATGGACGTAATAGGATTAAAGTTTGAATCGAAGGTTAGTTTGTATCACGCTAACGTTAATTTTTCATTCCACTTTCTCTCTCTGGCTGCACGTTTAAAGCTCGTTAATGTTCTGGGACGTCCGAAAGCCAAGACACATGAGCCAGTCAGCGTCAGACAGGAAGCAGAATGTGGATCAGAAGCCTCAGATGACACCTTCCAGTGTCCCGGACACCTTCAAACACCTGGACCGGACATGGAAACCACTCTTCAGGGTACTACAGGGTCTCTGATTTTCTAAGCTATAGAAACATACTTGTGTTGTGTTTTTGATGATTTCTTCAGGATAATTTCATCTAAGCAGCTCCTACTTTTAAAAAAAATGATGCTGTACACTAATCATGATAGTATATACCCAAAAGCCATCGTGCTCACAGAGTATTTATTTACAGTATACACGTGAACACATCAGCATATGCTGTCTGCTTTTGATTACATCCAGCATTCATTCAAGAGGCCTTTGCGTGTGCGTGTACCGAATGTATTTTTTTTTTTTACGAAATTTCAAGTGTCCCAGCAGCGGTTGGACTGGGTGTGATATGTTCAAAGATAGTGTCACGTCTTTGTCAGGTGTGCAGATGTCAAGCAGGGTCTTTTGTGTCATGTGTCAGGTTTCCTTGCCGAAGATCAATACCGACGGTGACTACGCCGCTTTGAAGTTCTGCCTTGAACACTACACCTGTAATGGTAATCCAGGTACAAGCACAGGTGAGGGATTTTCACCCCCCTCAGGCTGCCCGGATTTATTTGTTTCTGTCTATCGCGCCGTCCCTCTATTTTCCCCTCGGTCAGTCGCGTCACAGTGACTGACTGTCACTGATGCAGTTGATCGCGGTGAACATCACTCATTCATACATGGTGCAGTACGGCTGCATAGATATTCACAAAAGCAGGAGTTCTACCCAACAGCAACTACAGAAATATTACAAGGCAGATTTAACGCTTCACATCTGAGGTTGGTGTCAGAGCAAAATAAATAAATAAAAGCTATTGACTGTTCTCGCGTGTGTTTGTCACAGAGGGTGTCCATGTTTGGCTTTTGGTCCTTTATGTAAATCACATTATGTGCTCATCTTCTTTATCTTGGGAGAAATGCAGCAGAGAGGAAATCTTTATCTTTAAGTTGAGGGGACAGAACACAATTATGTTGTGGATATTTTTTTTCAAAAAAGTAAATCAAATCACAAGAACAAATAATGGTTGCTACAGATATCACCTCCCGCTTGATAGGTCTCAGTGGTGTCTTTATATTCTCTTCTTTTTTTTTCTGTCTTGGATTCTTGCACTCTGCTTCGGATGGTTGAGCGCCGGGCTCCCTTGCCCCTCAGCTACTCTTTTTCTTTTTGTCTGCCCCACCTCCCCTCCTCTCCTCTGGTTTCATAGCACTTTATTAAGTGATACTTCCAAAACAAGGCTCTCATAGTCGCCGAGTATTAGCCCTGCCGACTGTCAGCTCTTTGCAATATGCCGCTCGGGCTCCTTGAGGGACAGAAGATGACCGTGTGTGTCCCGGCTGGCCGAGAAGAGACCTGTCTTTGTCTGGTTGAACTTCTGCCTCCATAAACACAGCTCTGGCGGTTGGCAGTTATAGAATTAATACGCTCATTAAATAAAGCAATCAATCTACTACTTTTTTGGTAGCACTCAGTCAGTCTGTTATTGCTTGTAAAAAAAAAAAAAAAAAATTCCTGGGTGAAGAAAACATGGCTTTATTGAGGCTGCTCCACGAGGCCTGCCGCGCGGCTGCTGCAGCGCCACGTAATTTTCCTCATCAGGTTTTATAAACAGTTTCACAAGGGGATAAACGCAGCTTTGTACTGCGCGATGTTAGAATACCGGGGAACACTTCCTACATCTGTAGCTCCGCTGTGCCAAGCGCCTCGTATCTTTACACACATCTTAACCGGGGGGAGTGGATTTAGAAGACGTTTGGGTAATCTAATCTGACCTTCAAGGGCTAATCTAGCCGAGTGCAGTGACAGAGGCTGACAACTGATTGGAAGCAGCCCACTGATAAGGGAGTGTGAACGGTTATTCCTGTACTGTCCCAAACAGACAGTTGGGCTTTTGTCATGGAAACCACTGACAGCACCCC